>JAAAKD020000486.1:8039103-8049310 GCA_010014825.2 Danaus melanippus
ATTGTCCACTTTTGCAAGGACAGCATGTTTCCTTTTCGCTAGCTTTAGTCTTAGTTTACTTAACATATAATGCTGTACATTATACTGGCGGAAGGTTGATCAGAGAGTTGTCTGTCATTATCGTTAATACGATCGAGACAAGTCTTTTGTAACGCCATTTTGCAGAACTTGTTAGTTTGGTTATAGGCTCTCTTTTCAGAAATAATATGCGGTGTTTGTCGATTTTATGCTTTTTATCGTACCCCCATTCATTCGGCTGTGGAACATAGGCTACATTTGCCGCCAATGGTTACTTTGATGTAGAGGATAAAATATTATATGGCCTGTTATATCACATAGGTTACTGCATCCGCTTATCTCAAAGCATATCATGTAGGGAAGCAAACCTGCCACTGACACTAAGATGCTAAAGGTATGTCGCATCTAATATCAATCTGCTGACTTGTACCACCATATATGCCTTGCACTGTGAAGTTCGTGATGAAGCTCAGGATGTATCTATAAAATTTTGTTGTTTGGATCTGTTCTCAGGAGAGAGCTTGTCAGTTGTCTGTGTGGTCATTCCTTCAGCAGTTGGGAACAATTTAACGATTCGGCAAAATTCTGAGCTTCTCTCCCACTCGCAGCGAGGTCAGTCAGCTTACACGGAAACAGTCAATCTTGGTAATGGCCCATAAAGTCACTTAAAAACACCACCTGTGCTCATTGTCTATGCAGGCCCCTCCTCCATACGGCTTCAGAAGAATTAGGTAGCGACATGACCTTATCTTGGTCAGGAATAGCAGTACCACCGGGAACTGGACACATAGACATAGCTCGCAAAATTAGGTCGCTGAAGTGGCAATAGGCTGGTCATGTCTGCCTAAGGACTGATAACCAATGGAGCAGACGAGTCCTAGAATGGAGACCGCCACTCGGCTACTGTAAGGTAGGACGCCCCCCTGCCAGTTGAACTGACGACCTGAAGAAGGTCGCTGGAAGGGACTGGATGCGGAAGGCGGAGGACAGGGTATTGTGGCGCGAATCGGGAGAGCCCTATGTTCAGCAGTGTACCAAGATTGGCTAAATTATGATGATGACCTCATCTAATGGGTGATAACTAATATATAATGGTTCCCAATATTATGGCCTACCACCAAGATAGAAAGAAATTATTTTATTATGACAAGGACATTGTATTTATTTAGCTTTCATCATTAGGACAATCTAACATTAAGAAATTTTTATATAGCTCGTACACAACTTTTATAATTATTGTAAATAAATTTAATGTTTTGAATTGAAGCTTTGAGGAAGATAATTCTGTATGTCAAGCTACTCACGTATGCTTATGTTTATAAAATTTATGTCAACAATGCAGCGATCCGCCAGTTAGAAGGTAATCTTTCAATTTAGCGAGCACATAGCTTCTTAAACCTTAAATTAGATTTATATCCTCGTGTCTTCCATTGTAAATAGTATGTTCTTATCGTTATATTTGTATAACAGGGAATTGTTGGTTAAAATTAATATTATAATTCTACTCTATTCCATTGCAAAAAAGACGAAAAGTATTTTTTAAATCTACATTGGCGTGTTAAATGTGAGTGAATCGGTAGGTTATAGAAATTAGATGTAATAAAATGTAAAATCACAAAAAACTATTAAATAATATGCAATATTTTTAATAAAAATGTCACAATATCTGAATATAATTGGCACACAAAATAAAAGTAGAAATAAAAATGACATATTTTTAATATAAGTATATCATACAGGTGTTGTCGAACTTTTGCAGCTTGTCAGTGAATTTTTAAACAATGTTTACAAACATTTTATCTTGCTTTATAAACATCTGGAGTAAATAGAAAAAAAAATAAGTTAAATTCCAACATTTTACCCTAAAACATACCGTTAATATTTTGCTTCATATTCTTAAAAATTATTCATTCTTCTCACCTCTCCGGAAAACAAGTTAAAAAAATTCCTTCCAGTAAGTAGTTATATTTATTTATACTGAAATTTTAATTTCGCTGAATTAAAGAAATGAAGCTTTAGAAGGTTTAAGCTACTCAAATAATATAAGCGACAACCATAACAATTTCTAGGTTTTTTATATTAGGAACATGGATTATTAGAGCGACATTCGTTTTTTTTCTTGTATCTCAATTCTTACAAACATATTGCTTAGACAAATTGTGGTGATATGAATTCAAATATCATATAAATATATACGTTCAAGTATAGTAGACAAAGACAGCAAATTATTTGTTAAATAAATAACAAATTAGAGTTAAGAACTGTTAATTATTAAAACTCTTAAAACTTTAGTCGCCTTTTAATCACCATTTGATTACCTTTTAATAATAAATAAAAAACAAATTCCAATGATTAAATAGAAATTAATGATATTGAATTTTTTTTCTATTTTAAAGGGAAGGAAAGATTTATTAAATGATTTCTTTACAAGATTTTTAATTTATAATGAATTTAGTTGAGTACATGATGTCTCAGTTGTTAAAGTGGCGGGGACGTTATATTTTAAATGTCGAGGTTCGAAACCTGTTCCGACTGAAACATGTAGGCTATAGGAAGGAACAGATAAGAGTATTTTTAATTTTTTTAATAATAACTTGAATTCATATTTACAAAACAAAAATGTTTCCTGAGATTTTTAAAAGTACGAAGAATATTTACAAATTAAACATTAATTTAATAATTAATTGCGAAAAATATCCGTCCTAAATCACTTTATATAAATAACAAGTCATTGATCGAAAACTATAATGTTATATTTTTTTTATGATAATATTTTTATGGTACAGGGGGCAACCGAGCAGACGGTCTATCTGATGGAGGTAGTACCGTCACCCATGGACATTCACAACATTTATGTCGCGGATGTGTCGCCACTCTTGATTAGGGAAGAGGGGGAGAAAAAAGTGGGAAGAAGACGGAAAAGGGAAGGAGTAGGAAAGGATTGGGAAATGAAAAGGGCACCCGGCTCTCTCACTCATCGGATGAAACGCGGCAATTAAGTCTACTTCACGCCGATCTTCTGTGAGAAGGTAGTACTTCCCAGGGCGAGCCAGCCCATGGTCGTGCTGCAGTAACTTGAAAAATAAAAAAAAAACTATATGACTTGACTTGACTTGACTTGACTTGACTATGAATATTCTTACTACATTTAATCGGTATTTGAACTCACTACCTAGTTTCCGTCGATAACTTTAGATAACGCGACATATTATACAATGTCATATTAAAATATATCTAATGAGATTAATGTCATGTTTTTTGTAATTCATCAGTCAGATAAAAATTTTATCTTAATCTGGATTATAAAATTGGGTTAACATTTCAAAGACACGTTATTAAACCGTTGAGTTAACAATTCATTCTGTTCTTGTTATCTATAGTTGCAAATAATTTTTTTTAAGTCATATCACAAGTACGAATGCTTTAACTTAATAAGGTAGTTGGAAGTTTTCATTAATTAAAGATATAAGAAAAAATTACAAGTAACTATACTTGGAAGGAGCAACCTTATTGTGAGTTTATTGTTGTTTAATGCAAGTTTTAGCTAACTAAAAATACATAGTATGTATAAAATAAAGCAGGGTGAAATTATGGGCTTTGTTTCGTTTTGGAAGAGGAAGTACCTTCTTTAACACTGAGCCAGACGAATACTAAAAGTGACATTAGCTTGGTCTCATCACCTAATAATATATGGTTACTTAGATATTTTGTTATATATAAAATTTAAAAGCACTTGATCCCATTTAAGTGACAAATATACCTTTAATATTTTTTTATTTATCAAGTTATATAGATACAACTATATGAAGGTGAATTTGTTAAATCCTAAAGTCGTGTTTGCCCTCGTATGTAGGTACTATCGCGGCCTAAAATATTCAATAACATGAAATTACATGTATTTTAAAAATATATTTATATTTTCATTGATAACTAAAATATATTAGTAATTATCGTTTTTATTATATCTTATTTTATGCGATTGCTATTTATTTTGAAAAGGAGCAAGTTATTAATTTTTTACCGATTTTAAACGAATGAGGCGGATAATGTTTTTTGTTTAGTAATTAAAAAAAGTTAGAAATACATATTTTTTTTAATTTCTCTCTTTCTCTTGTCACAATGTTCTTTCAATTCATTATTATTTGTTATTTTATTATTTTTTGTTTAAAACAAGAATAAAAAAAAACTCATTAAGTTTTCTCTTGTAACTAAGAAGTCTTTATAAATTTCTATGTTAAATAATAAACAAAATGAATTTATTGTTCTTTGACAATATAACTAAGCAAGATACTTTCTCCCAGAATACGATAAGTCAAATTACCAATAACTCGTTATAAAGAAAATTTTGTAGAAGTTAAAATATTACTTGTATCATTGTTACTAACACAACCATTTATAAATTTTCCACAAAGAACAATATTAAGTTAGTCATGGACTTAAAGTTTTGTTTAAATCATTATCCCTCGTATTAAAAATTTTAAGTTACAATAACCGATTATTTTAACAGTTTATTTAAATGATGTAATAACTCCAAAAGGATAACTGTTATTCTAGTGCATATACAAATTTGAAGTAATATGTTTTAATTTTTTTTTTATAAGCCTATCAGAGCCCACTGCTAAGCCAGGCCTCTTCTCACATGGAGAAGGTTTGAGCGTTAATCACCACGCTTGCTCAAGATGGGTTGGTGATTACAAACTTATAATTGGGAAATTATAAAGTCCAGGTTTCCTCACGATGTTTTCCTTCACCGTATGTCAGTGGTGTCTGAATACTCTTAGAAAGTACATATGACTCGGAAAAATCACATTGATGTTTTAATGTCAATAATAAATTTAGTTATCCACTACAGTTATTTAAGTTTTTATATAATATTAAATTCATGAAAATTGAAATCATGTATAAATACAGGATCCTAATTAAAGTTGTTTTTGTTCAAAACAGATACAAATAGAAATATATAAAATTGTATGACCCAAGAATGTTTATCTTTAAGACATATCTCGTGTTTGTCAACCAATTTGGAAATGAAAGTCGTTTGTCGTAATTAAAAGAAATTCAGTATATTGGTTTTCTTATTATATTATAAGCTACAAAATAATAATAATATTAATACATATTCCATGGTAAATATTAATATCGTATGAGTATCAATTATAGAAGTTAAATAAAGATTTTAAGTTAACTTTCAGATAAGTCGGTCGTAATAATCAAATACAATAATAGTGTCTATTATAGACCAAAGCGTCTATTATATTGGAGTAAAGAAATTTAGTTCTTATATTTATTACGATAAAGAAACTTTTTGAGCAATGGTATTCTTACAATTTCAATTATTCGAATTAGAAGTGTATTAGTGAAGTTGACAAGCCAGATCATTATTAAATTAAGCCGGGCTATTCTTGATTCTAATCCTGATATGGATCTTATATTAAAAATATCATTTAACTGCGAATGAATATAAAAAAAAAACTATTAAAATGATTAAATAAAAACATTTATTATACATGTTAAAGAATTAAATTTTAAGGCGTATCTTGATATTATTTGAAGAATCTGCGTTTTTTAAGGTGACGGTTGTTAATGGAGGAATATATTTTCTTGACGGTTTTCGTGTATAATAATTAATCTTCTGTCAATGAATGTTACTAATTATTGTATTCATGTGAACTTGAAAGTGTATTGAAATACACATTTTATAAAAAAAGAGATTGAAATAACACTAAAATTCCCATATGTTATTTAAAATTCAATGCTTTTCACTAAAGGCGGTTGAAAGAATGTATACATGAAACCCAAAAATTCATTGTTTTCTTTTCCCTTTCGAATGTTTGTTCTGGATAATCTAGAGATTATCCGGAACAAATGGATCAGTTCCTCCGATGTAGACTTCAAAGGAACCAATCTGGAGGAAACTCACACTTGCAACTAGGTAATGTCTTACGAAGTAAATTAGCCTACTTTAAACTGACTTGTTAATCAAAATAATTGTACTTCGGTAGATAGGTATTGTCAACAAGTCATTATTGTCACGTATGTTTCAAAGAGGGTTTAATTTGCCTGCAATCTTGGAGGCAACAGGTGCTATAAGATATAAATATTTTATTATTTAACAAAAATCTGTGTCCATTAATTAAATGTTTCTATAAGTGTTGCAGCATCAATATGTGTATGTAAATAAGATTTTGAAAATTTAAATTCTGAAAATAAATAAGTATGGGTAACCATTTAGAACTATAAAATACCTGCATAAGAAAAATTCAAGTAAATTTTAATTACAGAGAAATACCAAATCTTAAAATGAGACAGAAACACAAACTCGGAAAATATCATTTGAAAAGTAAAACAATATTACATTACAAAGAAGAAATCATTATTTTAACACGTCCTACGCAATTTGTATATTAATTTAAAGTTAATATTTCGCATGTTGCAATAAACCGCAAGCTAATTTGGGCTAAAATAACAATTCTAATGCTTTGAATGTCAAGATAAATTTTTATCTATATTAACATTACAAAGCTTCAAAAACTATTTGTTTCTTAATTTGTTACTCTCAACGTTTTAATAAACAACCTCTTATTAGGATCTTTTAGACCGTTTTAAAATTTTCAAACAAATTTACATATTTTATGAATCTAGAAGGAATATGGGATGTATACACAACACTGTTAATAAAAAAATAAGTATAGAATATTGCAAGACTACAGCTTGGAAATGGAATAAAAAAAAAGTCACTCTAATCAATAATTTTTTTGAATAACCGAACTCACCGAACCGAATTCACTATGAACAAAAGTTTACCTTAAAACGAGCTTAAATTTCAATTACATGACGCCTGACTAGTTAGTAAAACGTATCACTTCACCTGATATTTTGATTATCCGTAAAGCATTCGAAGCTGCAACCTTTTTGAACATTGAACAAGAAGTCACAACAAATTTCATTACTCTTTCTTTGATTTGTTTATAACTGTTAGCCTTGATAGAGTCATCGGGCAAAATGGGTATTTCGTTTTGGATCTAAATTCCAATTTTGGTTTTTGTCATTTTGTACAGAATGTACAGAAATTTGGAGTAAAGTAAACAGTGTGTATGATACGTTACTGGTCCCAAGGGTGGGCTTAGATTATTTCAAAGTTCAGACTTCAGATTTGGCTAATGTTTTAAAGGAAGACAGCATGGAGGAATGTGACCACGTATCGACGTTTCTGATATATCCTTCGCTAGAAAAGTAGGCTCACACCTAAGCTCGCGCTTGTGTAGGGATGTGTATCGAAGGTATGTATGTCGGTATTGTCTGCTCCTATGTTTTGGCCAGGGCCTAAAAACACTTCTTAAAGACCTTTCCGTCAAGGGGGGAGTTGGTGAACTAGATGAAGTCAATCGTTTTGACGACGAGTGAGTTTAAAAAATCTTTTAAGATAGTCTTGAAATGCGTTGTACTGACTGTTGACTGTTGTACAAAATCCTATGAATATCGGATGGGAAATTGAAATTCCAAATGGGCTCTTTCCAGTACAGACGACTGCTGTGCTTTGTTCTGTCATCTCTGTGATCCGTTAACGAAACCATTTGTCTAAAGCGCTAACCGCTTTTTAAAGATAAATCATTTATGCTGGGGACCTCCATGACAAAAAAACTGCGGTTCCTTTTTAAAAGAGGGGTAGGTTAATTTTTATTTCAGAATATAGGGGTAGGTTAATTTTTATTTCGTTAGCAACAATAATAGAAGGGGCGAGGTTTGAGCCACAAGTATTACGGTCTTTAGAGTTTTAGAGCTTAACAGAGAGCCCTCCAATTAACAATTAGTAAATCAAGCTACTATGATAGACTTAGTCAATAGTTTTTGCCACATTTCCCGTGGTATGCCTTTGTTTCCCGCCACATATCCCGTGAGCTCACCTGCTTCTTAGTGTTTTGTTGATGGGTTTCGTTAAGAAGCACATTGGTTGGACACTTGAGTGTTGGGCTCTTCAGCCAAAATTTGTTTTAGAAAAATGCTTAACGCAACCCTGCTTGAAACGACCGTATCGTTGGGTGATAGGCATTGCATTGCAATGTGTTTAGTTTGTATAGAAAGTTAAATACAATATATGTAATTGAAAATGTAACTTGGAACAAACAGGTGTCTTTTAATTTGTACGTAGCAAAATGTTATTACATACATTGTTCTAATCGAAATTGCTACAACATTGTTAAGCTTTAGTAGATGTTAATATTGAGAATTTAAATTACGTGCAATATCAGTAAAACTGGCAGTCCATGTTTACTATTAGAATGACTAAAACGGATTGTTTTGTAATTCAATAGTTGATATTTAAGTAAAAAAGTTATAAAAGGTTTGTAATTTTTATTAAGCTTAAAAAGTTATGACATAATGCTAATAAAGGACCTTCGTTTCCACAAGATCTCGCTGGTTATAATCTAAACATTTTATAACGTTGAATCCTTAAAAATATATAGTAATATTAGAAAATACTTTTATATTCAACCTACACGAATAAAGTATATTTAAAATGTAATCATGGCTACAAAAATAGAGTAAAATTTTCTGAATTTATTCAACTTAAAACATTTTACCATTTATATATAAAAGAAATATCTAAATTTACAAAAACACAATATAAATTCGTTAAACACTAAACCAAAATTCGCGAAATTTGGGGAATTATTCTATTTTTCTTCAAAGAAGTGTAAAAACATGAGTTCCACAAAGTCCGCAAATACGTACCACATTCAGAGAAATAATTTGAATACTTTGATAATATTAAAATTTAAATGATATACATACGTTAAGTAAATTTTTGTTTGATTACACAAGAAATTAGTATTCATTCTAACGATATACTTGTAAGAATGCATTATTTACTTAGATCTTCTCATGGACAGTCACTTTCATTTCATTAAAAACTGTGTGTTTTATACTTATATTAAAAATTTATATATTATTTTTACCATAAGAAATTTTTCAGCATATTCTAAAAAAACTGTGAAATTAATTATATTACATATGATAAGAAAAATATTATATTTATCCAGGAGTTAGTGTTACAAGTAACGCCATCCGTGCCGTGCTAATTATAATATGCTATAATCCTTAGAATAATTTTTATAACTGATTATAATTAATTATAATACTGAACCATTGTCACTTTGTGATGGCAACAATGAAGTATCAACTTGTATTAAAACTATAAATACTGGCTTCAGATATATTGTTGGACATAATTGGAAGTAACGCTGAACATTAAGGATAAAGACTGAAACTGTACCTTGAATACTAGTCCATTATAGAATACATTATAGACCATCCACTGTCGAGAAGTTGTCTAGCTGTCTTGTTTCAAACAATACAATTTTAGCAGCTTGAAAGGTCTGACAATATTAGATTTGTTCGGTCGCCCGCATGTGAATGTTTGTCTGCGGCGTCAACAATAGCAACAAAACTCTTGTAAAGTAGAATCTTCATGTTACATCATATGTATCATTTTAACAAAATTATAGTTTTTATGATAGTTATTAAAAAAATAGATTTATTTTAAATGTTAAGGTCTCAATCAATATCACCAAGCCCTGTTTTAAATTTAGACAATAAAAAAATTATGACAGAAACGAAAGAAAAGAAAAGATTTTAATAATAGATAATGTCATTATCCACTAAAATAATAAACTTTATATTGTTTTAAAATACATTAAATAATATATAATTGGATAATTTGTTGTTCAAGGTACAGTAATTTCTGTTACAATTCTGAACTGGACTAATTGAAATTATCCTTATTCGCGTGGTCTATGGTTTATTACAATTCCATCCCTATATGTTAGGAAATAAGATTTTAATTGTATTGTATGAGTATGAATTGATGGACTACACGCCATAGTCCGTTAGAGAGACCATTACTGCATTATCTGATTAAGTTATATGATTGGTCTCTACTTTAAATTGGTTGAAGATCCAACACGACAATTAAATCATAGTTTTTATGGAATCCTACGATGCCTTTATTTCAAAATCACAACCAATGCTTTGTAATATTTATGATATATATTATACATTTATAAAAAAAACACTTTACTTACAAAGTATCATATACTCGTTATCTATTATATATTTGTGGATAAATTCTTTCATCACAATTTTGACGACATCTTTAACAGATTGCTTTGAAATGATATAACACGTTGAA
>JAAAKD020000486.1:8862807-8873606 GCA_010014825.2 Danaus melanippus
AAGAGCCGTCTCCGACTGAGGATCTTAAAGACAAGTTGGAAGAGGTCACTCCTGAGGAGAAAGTTAAAACACCAACTGAAAAGGAAACTGTAGAACCAGAGAAACCTTCCAGCCCGAAAGATCAACATAAAGAGGTTCCCGTCAAACCAGCTTTGGACAAAGCACCATCGCCCACAAAAGATGTTGTTTCACCAGAAAAGGAAGGTGACAAACCTGAACAGCCGGAGCCGACGCCCGTCGACAAAGTTGTAACCGAATCTGAGAAACCCACTAGTCCTAAGGATAAAGTTAAGGATTTGCCTGAAAAGACCGTCACTGATAAGGAGTCTTCGCCAATCACGGAAATCAAAGAAATCAAGAAGGAAACGCTTGTTAGCGTGAAGACTCCATCTCCTATCGATAAACTTGAACCCGATGCATTAAAACCTTTAAGCCCTAAGGAGGAAAAGGACATTTCAGAAAAGAAACCAGTTATGTTTAAAGAGCCGTCTCCGACTGAGGATCTTAAGGACAAAGTGGAAGAGGTCACTTCTGAGGAGAAAGTTAAAACACCAACTGAAAAGGAAACTGTAGAACCAGAGAAACCGTCCAGCCCGAAAGATCAACAAAAAGAGGTTCCCATCAAACCAGCTTTAGACAAAGCACCATCGCCCACAAAAGATGTTGTTGCACCAGAAAAGGAAGGTGACAAACCTGAACAGCCGGAGCCGACGCCCGTCGACAGAGTTTTAACGGAGCTCGAGAAAGCTGTGTTCCAGAAGGATTATGACAAGACTTCTCTCATAACAGTCTTAGGCTCAACCTCGACTCAAATGGGTAAATACGAAGAAAAAATATTAATACCGAATGAAGAAGAAGAAACATTATTTGATGATAAAGATAAGGGTTCATTCTTGAAACTGAAGGCGGAAAGGGGTGAGTTTAACATTCAAGACTTTACTATTATAGAAGATACTTCGGTTACTGAAGAAAAAGAAGAGAAAACACTTACACTTGACGGAAAAAATATTGTTCAAATTTTACACATAACTACCGCCAAGGAAATTTTAGGTAATGAAAAAAATTCGCTGAAAAAATTAAGGACAACTATTACAACAGTTACGGAATCTATTTTACCTGATAGTATTACTGAAAAAACTACTGATGTTAAAGTAATTGTTTCCGATTATGGAGAAAACGACGACGCTGAAGCAAATTTTGTGGAAGTCGGACAACCTAGCGAACTTGTTTCCACTACTACAGAAACAAAAACTGTACAGGGTGTTATAATAGAGGAAACTATTACTAAAACCATTACGAAACAAGATTTACTAAATATTAAGAACAATGATAAAAGAACTAAGGAAATTATTAGGACAGTTATCAGAGATAAATACCCAGATGGAAGTATCAGCACTAAAACAAATGAAGAAATATTAATCTACGACAAATTATTTGAGAAAACTAGCAAACCTCACCTACAAAGTGATAGGTTTGACTTTACTGAAGAACCAACTGAAGAATCAACTACTCATGTTGAGACTATTATCGAAAATGGCGTATCAATTAAACGTAAAACGGTTATCACAAAAATAACTCGAATAGCATATATGGTCTCCAACTGCACAAAACATACTAAAGTTACTATTGTTACTAACGTTGAAGATGAATATCCAGATGGTAATGTTATCAGGAAGACAAATGAGGAAGTAACGTCTACTGAGGAGTTAATCGATTTCACAAATTTGAATGAAAAACTTGCAGAATTAATGAAAAATGTTTCCCCGGCACAAGAAATACTTCAGAAAATTCCTCATCAAGAAACTGACAAAAAATATGCAGACGAAAAAGACCAAACAAAGGAAGACATTTGTTTAGTTAAACCACAAATAAATGGGAAACCTGAAGAATCTCCAAATCTCCATATTCACAAAAAGGGTCACGATAGTATAAATGAAAACCTTAAAACAAAATCTTATATAAATTTAGCTACAGACACTGAGAAGATGTTACATGAAGAAAGGTCAACACATGATATTAGTATGAAAAAAATAACGGACTCGACTCGGCTCGACGACCGAGATTCCTCGTCCGATATTTTAGGATATAGTAGCTCAGAAGATGTATCAAAAGAATTAAGTTTAGAGGAAAAGTATTCATATGAAAGCACTGAAAAATCTGAAAAAGGCCGAAAAGAGAGAGGAGAAGATCAGAAAACTCTACATAAAGCAAGCAAACTTGAAGAGAGCTCAATACATACAGAAGATCAATCTTTAAAACTGTCACCTAAATTACTTCATGATCAAAAATCAACTAAACAAGAAAATCTCGGATCGGAATCTTCTCAATCTGATGATTCTGTAACTGAACCCAAAAAACTTGTATCTGTTATCGATTCTAGTATTAGAAAAAAGAGTACAGATTTAGTTGATTCTATCCATGAAGCATTTCGGGTCACCGACATCCAACAAGGCATTAAAACAGAACCTGTAGAAATTAGTTCGACAAAGTTAGAGCGTGTATCAACACCGCCTACCGTGCCTGTAAGTCCCTTACCGAAAACACCTAGTAGTTTCCAAGATATTAAAATCAGTGATGGAGTTCAGAGTGAAGTTACGTATGATAAGTCAGATAGTACAGAAGAAACAATTACAAAAGTGGTACACATAGGGGATGATATTCTCACTCAAAGGATATCTACTTCGACAGAGAAAGTTCCAAAACAAATTAAAGCAACCAGTGAAGATGAGTGTGATTTAGATTTAGCTAACTTGATGCAAACTGTCGGTAAAATAAAAACCGAGACTGATACGGTTACGAAAATAATTAAAGAAGGTGAAAATTTAGTTACCCAAACAGTGACTACAGTTACGACTAAGGAAATTATTTCAAGGGAAGACGGTACTCCACAGAACATAAAAACGACTATAGAAACTACAACTTTGAGCAAGAGTTCTGATGGTTCTATTACTACTACAAAAGATACGCAAACACTTCTTTCAGAATGCTCCTCCAGCCTAAAATCTACCTCATTGATGGATTTATATTCAAAGGATAGCAAAGTAGACAAATTCCTGATTGATTCAGAACATGAAAAGACTGAATCGCTCTTGAGTCATCAAAAAATGGAAACTATTAGTTACGATACCCAAAAGTCTTCTAGTGAAACGAGAGAACTAACTAAAGTGGTAAGTAATAAAGATTTTGCTTCATTTATGGATTCTGAGGATTTCGAAGACAATATTGAGGATACAGTAATAGACACCGACGTCAGTAAAAGAATTATAAAAGAAGACAATGTAGATATAATTGAAACTGTTACAACAATTACAAAAACAGATACCATTGGTGTAGACGATACGAAAAAAGTAATAAAAACAACTACTGAAACGAATGTGACAAAAGAATATCCTGATGGAACTAAAAAAGTTCAAAAGAATGTTGAAGTCCAATCAGAAGAAATAGGTTCTGATGTAACTAACAGTCTTGAAAAAATACTCAATGCTTTTATTATGCATGGGGATCCTGAAGAAATTGTTTTTACCAAAAATGAAGAAATTGTTACTAATAACATCATTATTCAGCGGACAATTGTAACTAAAGTTATAAAAACAAAGTACGCAGATTGCTATGGAAACATCAAAAAAATTAAGACTGTAACTATTGTGACCACAACCGATCTTTATCCAGATAATTCATCAGAAACTAAAGTTGATACCAGTACCACTTTAACTGATGTTGAAGAGGATAATGTTATTGAATCTACAGAACTAATTGATTACACTATTGAAGAGAATAAAACCACAAATATTGATACCCTGCAAAAATCTGTAATACTTGAAGGCCAAGATGTCACTCAAAAAATTACAACCACAACCACCAAACAGTTACTCACAACAAAAGATAGATCAAAGAAAAAACTTAAAACTACAATTGAAACTGTTACTGAATCAACCTACCCCAGTGGAACTATTGAAGTAACCAGGCAGACACAAGTTTTAATTTCCGATTGTGAACCTGAACCAGAAGATAGTGTACCCGAAGGTTTCGAGATTGCTGGAGAACCTAAAGAGCAAGTTACGGAAAAAACTGAAATTATAAATGAAAATGGCTTAAACATTAACAGGAAAACTGTTATTACCGTACTAAGACAGGAATTTATTAATATTTCCCGCAATATTAAACGAATTCAAACTACAACTAAGACTGTCGTAGAAAATGAATACCCTGATGGATCTATTATTACAAAAACAAGTGAAAAAATATCTATATCGGATGAAGCTCTCAAAACATCCGAACTAGACCTAAAGGACGTAAAATCTTTTGAATCTCTTTCAACTACAGATGAAAGCGCGAGTGAATATCTGATTGATGATACAATGTTGAAAACTTTGACAGTAACAGAATCTCCAGAGGAAACTGAAGCTCATGAATCTACAATCGTAGAATATGACGGTATATCTATAAAACGACATGTATTAACAAAAACAATAAAAACTAAATATTCAGACAGTAAAGGAATTCTAAAAAAAATCAAAATAATTACAATAATTACTACAACTGATACATATCCGGATGGTTCGACTCGTGTAAGTGTCGATAAAAGGCAAACAATAAACGACATTGAAAGCGTAGACGTTGTAGAATCTGAAGCGCTACAAAAATACAGTAAATTGATTGACCGCAAAGTTAACACAGATGTTAAGCAGAACATCATTGCAAAAGATGGTAAAAATGTTCCTCAAGAAATTACTGTAACGACAACGAAAGAAATTTTATCTACGGAAGATGGTAAATTTTCTATAGTAAAGACAACAACAGAAACTATTACAGAAACAAAATTGTCAAATGGAGTCATCGAAGTTACTAAAGATGTGCAAGTTTCCGTTTCTCAAAATGAAGAAGATTCATTTGACACAGATTTGGCTGGTTATACAGAACATGGAGAACCCAACGAAAATACTACAACTGATGTCGAAGAGGTCTTTGAGGGAGGCATCAAGTTAAGAAGGAAAAAAACTATAGTAACAACTCGTCAAGAGTACATAAATAATGAAAAGAGAATTAAAAAGGTTAAGACCACCATAACAACCACAATAGAAGATGAGCATCCCGATGGCACAGTTATTATTAAAAAGAGTGTTAAAGTGTCAGTAGCTGATTTTCTTATGAAAGAGAAGAATCTTGAAGACGAAACAAGGTCTGCTGAGACATACGATGAAGGAGGTGATACTGTTGAAGATTGTACAGAAGATTCATTTGTTAATAATGAAATAATCCATAAAGAAGGAATCGAAATCAAACGAACTGTCACAACTAAAACTAGACGGGAAGTCTTAGCTAGTGGTGACAAAGACATTGAACGAGTCAGAACTACAATCGAAACAATTACTGACGATGAATACCCGAATGGGGTTGTTGAGACTACTAAAGACATTAAAATAACAATTTCGGAGTCTCAAAAGACTTACGACACTGATTTAAAGGCTGCTCTGCTTGATTTGATACCGACTGGTAAAGTGAAATCTTCAGTTGACAAAAAAGTAAATGAAATTTTCACTGAATACGGAAGAAAAGTTATACAAACTATAACAACTTACATTACTAAAGAGGAAATGATAAATAACGATAAAAATCAAACCGCTGTAAAAACCATCACGGAAACTGTAACAGAAAATAAAAAAGAAGATGGTACCGTAGAAGTTACAAATGACATTAGTACCCAGATAACGTATCTTCCCCTTGGTACCAGTTTAGATGATTGGTCCCCAGAAGAGTTAGATAAAATTGAAAAACAATCTTTTTCTCCCGATAGTGAAAATATTAGCGTAGACAAGGGAGACAAGACAAGACAAGTAAGTGATTTATCTCTAGAAAAGAAAATAGATTTCCAATCGGATACAAAACTTAAAAAACGTTCTCCAGTAGGAGAAATAACGACTGAAACTGATACATTCACAAAAGTACTACATGAAGGAGATAATGAAATCACTCAAACAATTACTGTCGTTACAACCAAAGAAGTAATAAGCCCTGAAAAAATAAAAGTAACTGTTGAAACTACAACTGTTAGTAAAGGCAGTGATGGTATTACTAAAACTACAAAATCAACCAAGACAACAATATCTGAGATTAAGGAAGAATTTGAAGAAATAATTGACACTGGTGAAAGTGAAAAGTCGTTTTCGAAACATTCCTCTAAAACAGGAGATATGAGAAGTTCATCCGCAGCTAGTGACGATTTAGACCATCCTGGAATATCATCTCCACCATCAGATATAAGTTCGAGGGAATCACGAGCTGCTACACACATTTGGGGTACTGAGAGTAGTGGAATGTATTACAGTGACGAAGATGGTCAAGTTAGTCCAAGTAGTACCAAGTCACAGGTGGCACAGTCTCCGAGATCAAATTTGAGCTTTGAAATGGATACAAAATCGCATCAACAACAAGAATCCACTTTTTATATGTCGGGCGATAAAATGCAGTTTGATCCCATGTCAACTTCAATTTACGGACAACTGCCTGACGATGACTCTTGTACTTACTCCGCACACTCCGATGATAAGACTGAACTACATGTAATGGAAAAATCAATAATTAAAACTACGAAAGAATTTTTGTCTCAAGAACTAAAGGATTCTGAAAGAGCAAAATACTCTGACGCTTCCTTTTTGGAAGAAGCGGACGAGCACTTCGAAAAAGCTATTGAAGAACATAAAAAAGTTAGTGGATCTGAAGTTATGACAAGTGTCACTGGAAAATATAAACTTGACCAAAAAGACACCAAAAAAGAAGACAGCTCTTTAACGCTCAAAGAAATAAAAACTGACGCTAAGAAGACAGCAACAACCTCATCAGCGAGGAGTACAGAGACCATATCGAAACCATCTGAAGGAAAGGAGAGCGGTGCTTCTTCTCGGGATCCCATTGAATCGTGGGGCAAGCCGCTTGGTTTACCCAGCCCTATACTTCCACCCAGTCAAACAGATGGTAAAAGTACGCCGAAAAAACAAGTACCGAGCTCAACAGTTGCAAATAAAAATAAAATTAATCAAGAAAAAAGTAGAGAAGCAAAAAGACTGTCTGAATCACCCACAAAGAAGAAGAGTCCAACACCCATTTATATGGATCTGACATATGTTCCTCATCACGGAAATTCCTATTATTCTGCGATAGAATTCTTCAAACGAGTTCGAGCTAGATATTATGTATTTTCTGGAACTGAACCCTCTAAGGAGATTTACAATGCGTTACTTGATGCCAAAAAGACGTGGGAAGATAAAGATTTAGGTAAATAAATATTACACAATAGTATATACGGATTTATCAGTAGTGTATCCATATATTTTTTAATCTTACTTTTCTCTTGTTTTTTTTTATATTCGAGAGCATATCTGTTTCAGAAGTAACAATTATTCCCACCTACGACACGGATGTGCTTGGCTATTGGGTTACCGAAAACGAAGAAGCTCTGGAAAAATATAAAATTGACCTTTCACCGTCCGCATCCCGCTGCACTATTAATCTTCAGGATCACGAAACATCGTGTGCGGCTTATAGGCTCGAGTTCTAGGTGTCGGGCCTATTTGTTTCTTTCTCATCGAAGAAGTGAACCTCTTAATGATTAGGTATATACTTTTGAATGGGGAACCAAAGATACGTTTTTGTTGTAGGATATAATGGCTGTGATAAAGAAAGAGCATTCAAAAGAATATACGAGGGCGCTTCTCCGTGTGAGACAGTCATCAAATAGCGTTTAACACTATGTGATATTTAAATGAAATCAACAGACTGTGAAGGTTAATGTAGACATGTAATAAAAGTGTATAAAGTGTTACAAGTGAAGAACTGTCTCCTTAGAATCCGATCTAATGTCAATAACCAATTTTCGACCTAATAACGGAAACGTCCATTTTTTTCTAAAACTCTTTTCTAGTAGCGTCAAAATAGTACATGCCATTTGAAGTATTTTTCTGACGACATTTTAAAATTTGGTCTTATACAATCAGTAGAGCTTTTATACACGATTTTTAGCAAAACCAGTCCATTTTGTTTAGCCAAAACACCGCTTGTGCAAAATTAATTATTTAAAATTAATTTGCTAAAGCATTGTCATTTCTAAATAGTGGGTAATATATAATATTATGATGCAAAACAAAAATAAATTATTTTAGCGGACCGCTTTACAATGGACGTGATATTTTAAAAAATGATGTCCAATTACGATCGGTACACGATAATGAATCAAGGACGAACATTCGATTTCATCTAAATTACTAAAAATGTTTTGTAATTCAGATCGAGAATATATTTAAGTAATGTCTTAAAAAGACGCTTTTACGTCACATGACGAGCTAGTGCGGCTTGCACTTATAAACCTATATATACATATATATATACATATATATATATAAATTGTTATTGATAGATATGTCTTCATTTTTTTCATTTATAATGTAGAAAAGGTAAAGATATTATTGTTTGTAATGAAATGTGAACGATTGTCATGTAGCTCGAACATTTGTAAGAACAGATTCCTCACTGTTCTCGCAACTCGAACGGGCTACTCGTCAAAATAAAAAGGACCATGATTGTACAAAGATCGAGTATGTAATGAATGTTACAGTATATGGAAACATCTAAAACTGTGCCTGGATTTTAAATATTTACATATACGATAGCATTCTATATGTTATGGTCCTCGTTAAAGATATATATTATATGATGTCTTTCTACATAACCGATCAGCCTAAGACTATAGAGAGCTTACTCCATTTAAACAAATGTTTTATTAGAATTATTAAAACAAATTGAACTATTTACCTTTGTTTTAAGTTGAGCCTGCTTGTTGTGTCGATGACTATGATATAGTTTAAGTGAGTGTTGAATAATTTAACTCATTTCGTGTACAGAACAGTGACAGAATCTCAGATTGTATGGTGTTTTTGTTATTTTTTTGGTGATATTATATGAAGTAGTTTAAATTTCTAGTCGTATCCAATCCAGATGCTTATCAACACGTAGTATATGTTCCTATCAATTGATTTGTAATATTTTTATTCGGTATTTTCAATATATATTATCTACGTGTAACGGAAGGGTCTTCGTGAGATAATTTCTTTGACCATTTAAAGTTCGGTTCAAATAGCTTGAGAGTATGTGACACCAATACTTTGTCTTCTATCCTCACCATCCACTCTAGAATAAGACTTCCAATAAAAAGTTTTCTCAGTTTATTTGATTGCCAATTGAAATGAAATTTTCGAGTCAATTAATTTTAAGTCATCCATAGATTTAAGGGATCTTGAGCCATTTATCTGTCATCGCTTTCTTTGCCAAATTTTATAACTATAGCTAAAATAGTGAAATCGATTCCGTGTAACCGATAGCACCAGCACAATGTTATGACATATAAATCATTAAAAAAAAGTATTTAAATATTGTATTTTTTTGTTTGTATTTATCGATATTGTGAGAACTATCTTCTATTTATAGATGTATGTTTAGATGTCTGAGTGTCGGTGTGAGCACAATGTTTCCGTTTCGCTTCTATCGTGAGGACTACACAGGGAGATCGTTATTGTTTACTGTAAACAACACCGGCGCATGTAGTTATCATTCGAAATATTTTTTCTATATTCAACAATTTGAATGTAATCTTGTTTATTTCTCAATGAACCTTACATTTCATTGCTATTGAGTTTCCGAGTCATGCTTCTAATAATACATGCGTCGTCGTTGTTTATAACGCTTTTTGAGTGTTAGGGGTTATTTCCTTGGCTTCTCCTTTACGCCAGTCGTCAGCTGGCCGAAAGCCTGACCCGAAAGTTTACTAATGTATTTTATAGCTAGAACTCTAAATAATGCATATTATATTAGGAATATTAAAAAAAAATGTTGTTTAAATAAGAATTGTATCAGCTTAGTGAACATCAATAGCTCTGAGAATAAATCATTATTAAAATTATTAAATGTCGCTCTCTTCCTAAACACTGTTGCTGCTGTTCGTACTATACTTATTACTCTTATGTTATTTATATGGATACATTTTAAGGAAACCTTTCTATATGGTATGTTGACGTCTTGTGTTTAAATCTATATATAAAGTAATACATGAACTAGTTAGTGTTCTTTTAATGTGTATTAGAATTTAACTATGTAATGTATACGCGGGATGTCTAATACGCTCGTTTGCAATCATTCAGCTGTCGCGAGTCTGTTTGCTGTGAACGAGTTCTTGGAGACTGAGTCGAGATGCTTGTGGTGCTAATGATGGATGAGGAGTTTTTTATACTTTTTAATTGTTTGCTGTAATAGAAAATTCTAAATTCCATTACACGCTTGATTGTAAGGCTGATTCATGATTGGGTGGTTTGATTTTATAAATATTCTGGCACAAACGTTGAAACTTGCGCCGGCTTGTTTTGTATCACACTAAAGGTATGAAACAACTTGTACGCCATGATTGAAAATTGTTTGATTTAAAAAGTTTTGTGCCAGGTCATTTAAGTTTTCTTACTTTTCTATACTCGTTTATGTTTTTCGAGATATTTAATAATTTGAATAATGATGTACGTCATTAGGTATTTGTAACGATTAATATAACTTAAATTAATTATAAACATATTTAATAAATACCATTCATTGTATCAGTCGTTTCGCTATTCGTCATTGAGCGTGTTTGGTGAGGAGTAAGGATCATTAAAATAAATAAACATACGTCGAAATATTATGGATTTTATTTATTGATTCCTCGCACAGAAAACCTGTTTACTAGGACTCGAAACGGTCATATGAGTCTTTTAGATAACACGATT
>JAAAKD020000486.1:9011220-9022022 GCA_010014825.2 Danaus melanippus
TACAAAATTTAATCCTGATAGATTTTTACCAGAAAATAACAAAAAAATCGAACCATATACGTTTTTGCCGTTTGGAGATGGACCAAGAGTGTGCATAGGTGATGACAAATATTTTAATTTTAACTTTTTTTAGTGTTTGAAATTTTTTTGTTGTTATTAATTGAAATTAAAAAAAAAAACACTATAAAGGTATTTAAGGTAAGGTATACCAGTTAAGGTATACCAGTTAAGTTAGGTAAGGTATACCAGTTGTTACTACTTAGTGTAAAAATTTAGATCAAACCATATAAAGTAATATAAGTTGTGATTATAATTTTTCATTTAATATATTACTAAAAATAACAATTTTAACTCTAATTTTTTTCAGGCCAAAGATTTGCCATAATGACTGCACGAACAGCTGCGTCACAGTTGTTTCTAAAGTATAAGGTTCGACCTCTCCCCAATACTCCTGCACCTAATGACGTTAAAATCGACTGTAAAGGCCTTTTGTTGCATCCCGGTGAACCAATGCGTGTTGAATTTATTCCGAGATAAAAAAAATAAAAGATGGAAATTTAGATACTTCTAAATTGAGGGAATATATTTTAATATTATTTGTCATAAATAATACCGTTTCTGAAAAATATAAATTACAATATACAAGGGGCTAATTGAGGAAAATTAAGGGTAAATAGTATTAAAATTTATTACTGTAATATTATAAAATAAATGGGATAGAAATAAAATTATATTAACAAAAGTGGTTTTATTGATTTTCAAGCAGTGTATTTTATATTTTTTGAACCATACACATGTACACGTGCACATTTATATTGATTTAGTGAAATCAGTGCAAAGAACCATTGATTTTTTGAAGTAAAATAGAAATAACAATAACATAATTTGGCACAATACTTTACGAGCATAGCGGTTAAACGTGCTACTTTTATAGGATGCTGTTCACGGCCAGCCAGGGGTTCTAAAGAAATTACGAAACTAAAGTAGACATACATTGTTTATATTAAAAATGAAGTTCTATAAGGGATCTTCATGTTCACATGGTCAGGTGATCCACCGTGGTGTAAAAAGCCTGATTTGTTACATTATATTCTATAGATACAACAGTGCTGCCAAGAAATTATAGGACCTCTCACACTAGTAACACTAACTGAGAACCATAAAGCCCTTTTTCATATGAAGACCCATAAAGCCACTAGTCCAGATAAAATTTCTTCTAGAGTTTGGAAGATGACAACAAAACATGATTCAACATGGCTGCTTGGATTATTCAACAAACTGATTGCAGGCAAACCGATTCCAAAAAGTTTTTTTGTCCCATTTTATAAGGGAAAGGGCGATGTAGGAGACAGCGCTAACTATTGACCATCCAAACTTATTTATTATTATTATTTTTTTATTTACCCAAAGGAGCAACCGGGCAGACGGTCTACCTGATATAAAGTAGTCACTGTCGCCCATGGACATCAGCAACATAAGGGGTGTTATAGATGCGATGCATGCCCTGTTTGTAAAGGAGCCACCTGAACACAAAATTTTTTTAAACCCCATATTGAAGCTCTCTGGGAAAACCTCGGGTGAAAGATCATTCGTCATCCTGCACGTGCCTGGTAAAAAACCGTTACGCACGTACCGTCATGCAACTGAATGCATCCAGGTGGTTTATATGTAATCCAACCTTACGGCGGGTAGTGCGATGGTAGAATGGTGACGAAGGCACTATACCAAACAATTCCTCAGAATACTCCCCGTTGTATAGATGATAGAACATGCAGAGGGAGTTCACATCCCTTCGGAGGCTTAGGGGTTCTAGATCGTCTGTGAGCATGGGATCGCTGACAATACAAATTTCCCAATGTTGTATGGAGTCAAGTAGAAGAAGTTGCTATTGTGGGGCACCGGATCAAAAGTTACAACAGTACTCCATGTGGGGACGAACCTTTGCTTTATATAATAAAAGCAAGTGTCCCGGTGTGAAGTAATGGCTCAAGTTACACGTACACTTCAAAATACAAAAACACTAGAATAAAAATTTAGATCCAAAGTATTAAAATATTTGAGTGAGTTAAATCCTGAATAAAAGTAGTTTATACACAATTAATCTTTCCAGTAAATGGATAAATTAGCTACAGGGATCCCTATCGCTTGGAACACCACTTTAAATTCTGGAAAACATGATATTTTGGTAAGTTTGTGTGGTGGTAGAGCCTAGTTGTGGTCAAATTACTGCAGCTCGAACATGGGCTGGCTCGACCGGGGAAGTACCACCCTCTCACAGAAGATCGGCGTGAAGTAGCCTTTAATGGCTGCGTTGCGTCCGATGAGTGAGAGAGCCGTTCCCCTTTTCCCATTCTTTCTTCTCTTTCTTCCGAAAACAAGGGTGGCATTGCATCCGCAAAATACTTTTGCCGGTGTCTATGGGCGACGGTACTACCTCCGCCAGGTAGGCCGTTTGCTCGTTTGCCCCCTTCGTCATATAAAAAAAAAAGTTACGTTGTACACTTATTATAAACTAATTGATAGACTTGTTATTTAGTGGAAAACATTTTATTAAATTAGATGATAGCAATGAATCATAAAATAAATAAACAAGAAATGAATTAATTACCAGGTTAAGACTTCCGCGAGTATTCATTTAAATGATTTTATTTTATTATTTTAAAAAATTACGTACCCCCGACGTCTCGTCGTAACGTCGGGAGTATTTAGTTTTTAAAAATAATAAAAAAAGCATAGTAATCAGATTAATATTAGTTTCATTTAGGCCAATAGAATATGTGGAATCAAGGATTTTTAGCATTTAACGTAGAAATACTAGTTCTATCTCAATTTGAAGTAGTATGAGTGACTCTGAACATCTTGAAGCTTTAACTGCTGTACAATCTGCTGCTAAATAGACTTTTGTGTTTTGGAGAATATTGTAGCAACTAAAAAGCATTTGAGATAACCCACAGCTAAGCAGATACTCGTTGTACTTCAATAATGTATGTTTGTATTAAAAGACTTACTAACAAAATAGTTTATATTTTGAAAACACTTTTATTCAAAGTTTTTTAAATCAAAATACTTAACAAAGTCGGTAGCCTACATACAATACCCCTTGTGTTGCCGATATCTATGAGCGACGATGACTTTTTTCCATCAGGTAGACCGTCCACCCATTTGCCCCTCTGAGCCGTATAAAAAAAAAAAATTTGCGTTGTATAAATTTGACTGCTGCCGACTTACTATGCATTTACTTAACAGAAATGAGAAACATTTCTAAAAAAAGTAATATATGTAGAATTAAAAAATAGATATGAGTAGTTACCAGGGGCAAATAATTTTCTTCTTTCCAAATGTACGTATGTAACCACTTATATGAATTTTTAAAAATATATATAATTTTACTATAAAATATACCCCTATTAAGTCGCTTAGCTAATAAAATGTAAAGAAGCTCATTAATTTTAACTGATGAGATCAATCACCATCATTTAACCCCTGAAAACTTTTTGAAGAAAAATGTTATATCCAAGTTGTAACATAAACCTGAAAAATCCAAATTTATATTAAACCTCAATAACTAAAGTGAAGGTGTATAGAGTGCATCCGGCTTATTATCCAAGTAAAGGGGAATAACACCATTGGCAGTAGATGACTATTAATATTACAGACTCTCAAAAAGATTGCTGTATAATCATTTTGGAATTTTGTTGTATTTTTATTTAAGATAATATAAGTATCTGACAGAAAAACTGAAACTAAAAATCAACTAGTTTTAGCAAATACACTCCCAAATAGTACATATACAAATATGATCAAGTAATTGTCAAGAATCACCCTCATTATAAATTATTTCATGTTATCATTAATCATTAATGGCTTATATTGTGCAAAATATACATGTACACCTAACATGTGCATAGAGTCGCAGCTTTCAAAAGAAACAGGCATAAAACAGGATTCGACTTCAGTCCGACTTTATCTGGATAGTTTAAATAAATATCTCAATATATATAAAAATGTGGATTTTATGGCTTTTGAATAAAAGGATATATTATAAATAATAAATTCTACACCTTGGTTATATTTCGTTAAAAACTATTTAGTTTATAGTTTTTGATTTATGTATTACCTACCAAATGCCTTCTTTGGTTATAATTGTTGGATTTTATTTGGTGTTAGCTTTCACCACAATCATATTAGCATGTCGATATAAATGTAATTACTCTTCGCCCCTAATGTGTTTGTCGTTGTATTGGAGGTCGAATCTGCAATCGATACCCATACGTCAACTGACCATCATTTCGAACTGGCACAACTATCGCAACCACACGTTTAAATATTAATATCATAATATTTTTAAATATTTATTTTTATAGACAAAATAAAAAACACAAATTCCATATGCAACTTTAGCAAACATAGTGATATTTGTATAATAAAATAATGAATTGAATATACTATTGGCGTTCAGATCGAAAGTTGAAATGGAGGCGATGATTGACCCAGTGTTGGTGACGTCACTTCAAGTAGGTCGCAGCGAGGTGACCTGCTTGGATACGACTTGTGGGCGCCTGGCGGCGGGTATAGGAGATGGAACGCTAAAACTATGGCGATGGATTCGAGCCTCAGGCTGGTTACTGCTCGCTGAACAAAAGCGTGCTCATCGATATGGTGTCACAGGAACACGATTTGCCGCTTCTGGAGTTCTGCTTGCAACAGTTGGAATTGATGGTGCTGCAAGAATATGGTCTGCATATGAAGGTTTGCTTGAAAAACGTACGTTGGCTGGTCCGGATACGGCAGCTGCGAGATCATTGCAGTGGGCGACGAGCGAACGATTGGCTGTTGGACACGATGACGGAGGGGTTCGTGTATGGGATGTCCGCGGTGGAGCATTGCTAGCATACATACGACCTCATGAAGGAGCAGTTTACGCGCTAGCAACATTAGCTTATAATGCTCTCTTACTTACTGCTTGTACTGACGGCGTTTTAAAAGTTTTCGATTTTCAAGGTAAATGAAACAGTTTAGGTATATTATTTCACAAACAAACTGACTAACATTCTATCTAACATATAATTTTTCCCACAAGCAGATTGAAAGATAAATAGTTTAAGATTACATCATCATTAAGTACAGTTTTAGCTACATGATATGATATAGTAAATTCCTAAAAGTGAATTTGTTAGTAATCTTGAAAGAGGACAATTTGTTACTATTTTTATAAATAATGGAATATTTTATGTTTATGTAAAAGTGGAATTTAAAATTCTGTTTGAGACGTTATGAAGGTAAAAGTTTTACTTTGTGTACTTGTTATTTTCTTGCAAGGTATAGTAAAATTACTGAAAGTGTATTGCAGTCATATTTTGTTCATTTTAATATTATTTTATACACTATTAATAATAAAATATAAAAATGGTCCTTCAGACTGTCTCTTCACATATTTTCTTATTTTTTTGTGCTTATGCGGTTGTTATGCTTTCGTGCTTATCTATGTCTATTGGGAAATAATATCAAACAACAATATTTTTTAATTTTAACTATTTGTGTAAAATTATTAGTATTATTTATACTTGGTTATGAAACACCACAAACTATTTTTTAAATGACTTATTGTTTATTTTGTGTGTGAAATTTATATTTTCCGACTTTTATCTTTTATTTGTCAACTGAATTTAATGTTTAAGAAGTAACTGCACATGGAAGCGACGGGACTGCAGGACCAACACCACTTTTTTGGGAGGACGGAGCTCATGATCTGGGAGCACAATGTAGTACGGAATGCGGCCGTGATGCAGCTACTGGCGGACACGACGGACACATTCGTATTTGGCGGGTTTTCGGTGTAGGACGACAGAGACGAGTTGAAGCAGATGTAACTTTGACTGGTCATACAGCTGCTGTCACATCCTTGAGATGGAAACGTGACCTGCTGACATCCGCGTCACTAGACCGCACTGCGAGGTTGTGGTCTCTCAGCTCAACTGTTTGTCTACGAGTTTTGCATGCACATTCACGTTACCTTACATGTATTGCTTTATCAATGGATCTGAGATATATAATAACGGGTAACTTGATAGTTTTTTAACATTGTATACAGTAAATAAGCATAAAAGTGCATAGATAATTTTTTAATACATAAATGAAGCAATAGTAAATGAATGATATGTATTCACTTTTTAATAGTGAATACATTCATTTACTATGTCTTCTCAAAATTATAACGAGCATCTTTATAATCAAGATGCATAGCTTAATTTCTTTATATTTAATGTATTTTTTAGGTTCCAACGATAAAACAATACGGACATGGTCATTGGGCGTTTTCTCCATAGATGATGATATTCAACCAGAATGTAATCATATTGTACATTTTGGACTTGGTGACCTTGAAGTAAATTTAAATATAACAATTAATTATTTTTATACATAGTTTAACATCCACTTAAATGATTAGGGAATCGGTCCAGTAGATGATGATATTGAAGACGCTAATGACTCAGTGGTATGTACTAGTATGGGAACACATCGCGTCGACCGCGTGCATCACGCTGCAGCCATTAACTGTATTGCTGCTTCTCAGTCACTAATCGCAACAGCTTCCAGGTATTCATGATTTTTAATTATTTAAATACTACGAAATCTCCAGTATGTGTACTTATATACTATGAAATTTCTTAGTGATGGATCCGTAAAAATATTCAGATGGTTTTGGAAAGATGGAGGTTTTAAACTAAATCTAGAGTTGGAACTATCCGCTCACACTTATCCAGCTTTGGCCGTCGATTTTGGAGCAAATGATTCACTTTTACTCAGTGCTGGGCTCGATGGCTGTGCTCGGCTTTGGGATGTTATGGTTAGTAATTATACATAAAACCTTTTGATTGTTTTCCAACTAGAGTATAATCACATTCATGTTCAAAGTAATTTTTAATTCAGTATATCACATATTAAATATAATTCATTTTATCGACAGTCAGGTTGTGAGTTGCTTGTTTTGACGGCGGACAGCAGTCAGTGGCGCGGAGATGGTGGTGGTGGTGTGAGGGACGCTCGCGT
Source organism: Danaus melanippus (assembly GCA_010014825.2). Lineage (NCBI taxonomy): Eukaryota > Metazoa > Arthropoda > Insecta > Lepidoptera > Nymphalidae > Danaus > Danaus melanippus. The sequence continues at coordinate 9,018,271 of JAAAKD020000486.1, forward strand.
GTCTCCTCACCGTCCGCCGATGATGCTGCTCTCCAGTGATGATGGATTCACGGCATTGTGGGGCATAGAACAAACAAGCCCGGACCCGATACAGTAATTTTTGTTTATAAATACTTTTTAATATTATGTATTTTGTATAAGAAGGATAATAATATTTTGTTAAAGAATATTTTAATGAGTATAATAGAGGAAACTGACACTCTTCCTTGTAATGTCGAAATATAGGATTTGAGTATATTGTGATATATGCATAGTACAGCAAATGATAAAAGGCATTGGCGGAACTATTTATCATTCTAACTATATAAAAATATAATTTGGATTCCTCAAATGTGTAGAAAAAAATAGATAGGAAGTTGATGACATGTTTTCTGAAAGTATAAATCCTATTGTTGAAATAATAAATTTCATTACAAATATCTGTATTAGTATACTATAAAAAATGACAGCAGTGTCCTTTAGCATATATAATCTGCTTTTATTTTCGTCAGAAACAGAAGAAAGGAATAGGATAGAAGTTTAAAGGGTTGTTGTTTTATTACAGAGTATATCCAGGTCTTGTAGAAGCAGCGTTGTGCTGTGCCTGGTCTGCGGACGGCGCACTGGCGGCTGCAGGAGGAGCAGCTGGTGAATTACAGCTGCTCGCTCCTCCGCGTCCAGACTGTTTGTATCAACAGAGTGATGCACATGATCTAGGTAAATAAGCGTGGTGGATGATTCCAATATTTGTCACGGCTCAGTACTTTGCTTATAATGTCGTCACCGTGTATCAAAACTCTTTTCATTATTTTGTTTTGATGGAAAATGTAACAAATAACCAAACAGTTATATTTTGCAAGAATTTTTTTCTACGTGATAGGAAAGTTTGACATTTGCTTACATTGTCATCATGGAATTTTATCAAATTTAAAATTTATCTGATTTTGAACATACATTATTTATTCGATGTTATTTAAATCCTAAGAATATCATATTGTAGCTTAATTTTAAAATATATTTTATTATCTTATTGTTTAATTGACAATTTTTTTTTGGTTAGGAACTTCAAATTCATTCAGTACACTAAAAAAGTAACATATGATGAAAATATATGTTTTTGTGGCATGGTGTAGAATAAGTTATTTAATATGATAGAATATCTTTTATAATATTGCTTTACTTTATAGGATAATGTAACATCTGTTGCAGGAGTTCTTAGTTGTGATTTTGCACCCATTTCCCACAATGATGAGTCCGAAAGTGAAAGTAAATTGTATCTTCTCGCAACTGGAGGCCGAGATGCTCTAATAAAATTGTGGCAAATAACTTCACAAGTTGAAAACGAGCACATTGAATCTGTAACATTAAAGCTTGCAAGAGCTTTAGCAGCACATGGCAGTGCAGTGCAATGTGTACGTTGGGGTCAATTTGGTCGATATGAGAATGAGCTGGCCCTAGCCACAGGTGGTGCAGATCGTTGGGTTCGTGTGTGGCGTGTTACTGAAACTAAATCGGGTCTGGAAGCTGTGGCGACAGTCTCAGTGCCTGCTGGAGCTGCGGGGGGTGCGCCGGCTGTGCGTCTTTTAGCTTACGAGCGTACATCACTTCTAGCCGTTGGATCTTTATCTGGTACATTTGCTTTGTGGCAACTTCCGAATACCGATCTCATGGAAGAATGTGAGGGAGCAGAACCACGATTTTGGAGCATAAGTGGTGTCTTGAGATGGTTATACGAATATGTTACGATGTCAACCGGTGAGATTTAATCACTTTTTATTTTAAATTCTGATATACTCTACCTTATTAGTTATTTGAGTATTTTATATTTTGAAATATAAAGTATGTCGGAGAAAAAGCAAATTCGTTGTTTTAAAAGAGAGTGACGTCAGCCTAACTGACGTCACTTATGCCTTTAGTCTCGACTGTTGTCAGGGCCTGAGCCTATCGAAGGTAACCTCATAGCCGATTGGGCGGATATCTCACTTCAACAAGGTCCGATCCCTCAGACGGCTTGAGCGAGACTATCAGTAATCTGTACTCTCGCCTCTATCAATACCAACCAACACTCATTGTTATCACTACACTTGCACTGCTGGCTATGCAGGCGATTATGCGGGTGACACCTTATAATTTAACTACCCTTAATTATTGATTATTAAACTAATAGTAATCGCGCCGACAAGTAATTAATTTAAAAATATGTTTATTCTTCAAATGTAGAAATGTGTATACGGATGTTATCACTGTAGGGAAAAAGATAACTAAGTTTTAATATTACTAAAGTTATTATCACGATAGAACACAATGCTAAAAATTTGCCTCAAAATATTTTATTTTCCAAAATTATTTAAGTTTTCTGTATTCTGATATAACAACGCTTTGACCAATGACATTTTTTATAAATTACAATATAAATCATAAGAAGTTACTTTTTAAATAAATTCATTAGTAACCCATACTTAACTTTTGAATTATAAAAGAATTCAGACTCTAAATAAATAAAATATTTTTTACTTATATCTTAATGATATCTTAATTCAAATCTTGACTTAAAATATGCAATTTAGTTACCGTTATTGATATTAAAAATAGAATATTATCATAATAAATAAAGTGTGTTACAGAGGATACAGATAATGTAGAAATCTTAGAAAAGCATCTGACTGAAGCAGCACGAACCTCACAAATGACTGGCTCTAAACTACTGGATGATCCTCTTGAAGAATTAATGAAGGCTTTTGGTTACGGAGATGGTTTGTGTTACACATATTTTATCATAACATATGTTAGAAAAGCTGTATGTCAATTTAACCTTTATCTTTTAGAAGAAATTGATGAGGAGGTAAACGATGAAAACACTGTCATACATGATAGGTTAATTGATGAAATACTTTGGTTACGCAGAGGACCTATAAACCTCGAGCTGGTAAGTTCATGTAAATTTTGTATGTACACATTAAATAGGATTAATGGATTTATATATGTATGTGAATTAAACATTTAGTCACTGTTAAATTGAATCAACAATGAATTAATGTGATCTATGTAATCAGTTTTTTACTTACTTACTAAATTGTAATATTATTTAAAACAATAAGCAAACCCTAACAATGTAATTTATCTATAACAGAGTAGAAATTGTAGTTTGTAAACTTTTATGTTGCAAAATTGAATTGTTCTAAATATTGAATGAAGGTCACAAGAAGAAATGTATTTCTCGTTTAAATTTCTTCAGGAGTCATCTATCCCGCATGCACTGCGATGTCCCATATCGCACGAAGTGATGACAGAGCCAGCGCGGGCTGCTGATGGTTTCACCTACGAACGACAGGCCTTCCTAGACTGGTGCCTGGCCACCGGGCCAGGTAAAGAAATATCAAAAAATGCTTTGATCACCTACTTAACTTGAAACATAGTAAATAATTAACACTGTAAGAGACGAATAGAATTTTCTGTTAAAAATAATTTTGAGAAATTTCGTTTCAACAGAGGCGGTACGGTCACCGGTAACCGGTCGTCGCCTACGTAGTACGGTTGTGGCCCCAAACCGAATGTTGCGCGAGCGACTTCGAGAGCACTACGCTTTGAAACGGTAGCCATAATATTAAAAAAAATCACCGCATGAATATTAAAAAATATATATATGTATATTAGTTTTTGGGAAATTGTGAATTCAGATAATGCATATTTGTCTTTTAAATAATGTTACGATTTGTCTCTTCTATATGTTTTTTTCGAAAACCAGTTTTACGTTTATTAATATATATATAGAA
>JAAAKD020000486.1:9241129-9253539 GCA_010014825.2 Danaus melanippus
ATTAATATGCACCGTTTTACCTAACATAGATATCCACATCAATATGTCTAATGCAGCCCTAAGCTGCAAAAATATCTAAATTAATTATAAAAACTGAGAGCTATTTTTAAGAAATCTTTGTAAAAAAATCAAATTTATAATTCTGACAAGGGCATGGACCCTAGAGTTCATGGAGATATATATATATATAAAAAAAAAAAAAGCCTTTTAAACAAAGAATGCGTTTTGATTCTGTATACCCATGACTAAGACAGGAGTAAACTCAGTTTGCAACCCTGTGAAACAGGCTCCCTCTAGCTTGGACAACAAAGTTCGATGTTTAGGGATAAAAAATAATATACACTTTAGCAAAATTATTTCAATTCTAATATATTTTAACGAACGAGCAAAAATAAAAATTCACTTCCACTTTTAATATTAAGTTCTGTAACTCCATTTCAACTCAAATGCCAGACACTAAAGCATTTAGCCGACGAACACAACCTTAGTTTTTCTGTCGCAGTAAAAGATATCCGGCTCTCTTTTATTTGAGCAAAGCACTTGGTTTTACTTTGCAAAATACAGGTGCATACATGGAGTACTCTTCTCAACTTTGATTTTAAACCCATCAATACCAGCTACATCTATTTAACACTCAATTTGGTATCAGGTACACAGATATAGTCAATAATCCCAAATTTGGAAACAAACTAAGACTGCGAAAGTTCATTTATATATTTTGATTCCGACTAACAACGTCATACGCCATATCACTACGTGTAATAAATTTGTGTTTTGTGTCATATAAAAGCTTTTCAATTTAAATTGATAAATAAATGTCACTTAACATTAGGCAAAATTTCTACTTATTTCCTATGTTTTTGTCGGTATCAAACAATATAACTTATTGCTCAATCAAAATATTAAATGTTCCAAATAAATATCTGTCATAATATGATAACATAAATACTACTCATTTGCACGTACCATACTTTAAAAAATACACATTTCCCTTTTGTTTTGAAATTTGTCTTATTATAAATAATGTATTAACCTATCTCAGCAAATGCAGACAGGCTATAAAGTTAATATATTTGTACAATGCAAAGGCACATAAACAGTTTCGTTCGATGACCAAAAATGCTAATGCGTATTATGCAAATGAGTTCGCCTCAATATGCATTGAGCGATAAAATATGCAGGCCGCATGACTCGATGCAGCGTAAACACGCTCAGTGTAAATATAGATGTGACGTGACACCTTAGTAATGGACGGATAAACAAACACACTTATTATACGTTTTCTATAATCCTGTGCACTACTATTGATAAAAAAAAACTGCATTGAAATGTCAACTCTGACTACAAGATGTTACTTTAAGTCAAATGTCTTAACTTTCACATAGTTCATGAAAATTAAAATGTTTTGACAAATAACTAAATTATATACTTACAATAACTTGCAATTTATGATCGAGAATAATTAATATTTGCTAATAAGAACACCATATTAGTATAGTGAAATATTAAGAACACAACTTGGTTACAAACCATATGTTATGGGGCTAATTATATTTGCGATAGTTCATTATTACTTTATAATTTTACTATCTGTCATTAAACGTACCATTTATAACAACATAAAACTTTATATGAACGATAATTTTATTTCTTTTATGATATATCACAATTTTCTCTACAAGTATTAGCTTTAAAAAATATGAAGTTTAATATTTTAAAACATATACTAGACCCAATCTTCTTTTAAAACTTCCAAGCATTTTTGTTTCATTTGGCTTTTCATGAGTTGATGTTTTTGAAATTTTAAATCTTTTATGGCAATGGAAATATTGTGAAAATGTATAAATGACATTTTTATTGTAAACCAGGTAAAGTATAAAATTCAAGATTTTTTTATTTTAGAAATATACAATAAAGATATTTATATTAGTATTTTCTTCGATTGTTACTCTTTTAACGTTAAATATTATTTATTATGTGTATATTAATATGTATAAGTATGTATATGTTCTAACAAAAACTTTTAATGGTTATCTTTAGATCATAAAAATTTCTATTCTTTTTATCCCCTCTTTCTAAAGCTTGAGTTACCGTGTATGCCAGTCTGGGTAACTATTGCACATAACCACGGTAACGTAGAACTTTCAGGAACATCGTTCAGTCCAGATTACCGCACCTTATAAACGGTTTATCGAGAATCCATTTATTACGTCTTTAAGGAAATACGCAATGGAAACGTAGCACCTTTCAAACAAAGACAAGTGTCCTGAACTTACTTGTTTCAAAGATATTTCTACACGGATTTGATGTATTTGGTCGACCGTTGTTAAATTAGTATTATTATAAGAAGACACGATTAAATAATATTTTTACACTATCATACTTTATTTCTTTGCAGACAGTCGTAATAATAGTATCTGAAAATTTATTACATATTTAAAGTATGAAAGATAAAGTCCGGTGAACTATAGAGACGAAACCTCTTAGAATTCAATGGATTCAGTGTGCGGATGCCAGGTCCATCGCGTTGCAGGGAGGGGAGTTTCAACAGTGCCTGGGACTTGCGACCTGTAATGCGACTTGTAATTTTAAGGGGCACCTATCTAACGCCCGTTCAACGCTCACCTCCACTATTCAAGCCCCTCTCCCTTCCTAACCAAAATTTGAAAAGAACCTACGAGGGCTGCTTTCGAAGTACGTTCTAAGAATGAATTAATGTGAATTCTGGACAAGCATAAGACTTCTACTCCCACTTCCACCGCTTATAAATCCACGACGAACCTATTTCGAGTGAGTTCGTCAGTGTGCTCGTAATATTTATTGACGTTGATATTATAGGCTTTGGGGAATCATCCAACCAACAGGTTTCCCACAGAACCGTAACCTCTATCATCACAACGCGCCTTAAAATTCGCGAATACATAAATATGCCTGGTTTGGAGGCCGACCCACAAATATCCTCGGGGATTTTGGATTGTTTTTCATACGTATCCATTATAATGGTCCAATCCAAAGCCGATTTCAGGATGGAGTATAGCTTGACTATTGATTTCATAGCCCTAGTGCCTTCTCTCACAAAACCTACAGATCGCTCGTTTTGGTTAATTCCCTTTGCGCTCTGGCTACCGAAAGACTAACTGCTTCACGTATGATTTCCAGAACCCTATTGTGACAAAACAAATATTGTCAGCTGTCCAGGAGTACCTTACCTCCCACTAGCAAATGCCTAACAAAAGTAGTTCCAACTGCCTTCTCACAGATATAGTAACATTTTTCGTTACCTTTACCCCATTTTACTAAATTACTCTGATCTACGAGAGTCATTTGGAACGCATTGAAATAAAATTTTAGCAACGCTGCCCACCAAACATGAATTAAGGTGCGCCATTTTCGTTCTAATGGCATGCAAAAATCTCGTATGTCTAACCATTCGTTCTAGACTCATTATCTGGATCTTATATTTATCATTCTCGTCTTGCCAAATAAAAGACTTCAATATATCCGCATTTTAGACTTTCTTACTTGATCCTGACTCTACTCGGTTATTTTGTGCTCGGATTATAAACTGCTTGTGGAATTGAAGTCGTGACTCTGGAGCAGCTCCGATGGCCTTTTTAGTCTCTTCCCAAAACTATTGCGTTGTGGTTGTTAGCGCAAACCCGAGCCACAAGTTCAATATCTTAGTGACGTTTGCATCTAGCTTTTAGTTATTGATCCAAATATGCAGTAATTCATAAAAATTGTTTCTAGCATCAATTCGAAAATATTGAGGCTGACGTAAGGTGTCTCTTTATTCACCCTATGTTTCGAACATACTTATCAGATTTCCTATGTAAAAGCTATATAAAATATTATCCATAAAAATATTTAATATCTGGATCAAGTCACAAACAAAAGCTAATCAAAAATACATGTCATTAATAAGTCTATTAACTAGATTATATTAAGCAACTTATATATCTAACAATTCATTTGTAGAAACTCCTTAGTGAAAGTTTTTAAAGAACAAAAATGCCTTTTATCTCACATCCCATAAAAGTGATTCTTAACTCTCTCACGTGCCCTGTACCCGACAATAAAAACATCAGCAACTAACACTAGCTGCGTAAATATTTCAGACTAAGGTGTCATCCTTACATATAGCGATTTTATAATATTATTTTGGGATTGATTTGACATCGGAAAACAGATTTAGATGTACATATATGTTCAAAGATTAATGGAATAAGTAAAAATATGCAAGCTATTTCAATTTAAAATATTTTATATTGAAATCCGCTGTATGTTGGACCATTACCGAAAATGACTCTTCGCGATACGAAGTAAGACGTTACAGGAATAAATGCCTTTGATGTTAAGACATGTCACAGTGTAAGAAACATCCTTTGTTGTTTTGGGTATACTACAAATATGTTAGTCGGGATCACACGGTTTTATCTCTCAGCAAGAACCTTTCTCATCGTACTTTGAATAATAATGTAGTTTTTATATGATTTTTTAAACTGACTGATAATAAAATATGTACTTTCCAAAAATATGTTGTTTTATTCCAATTTGCTAGTGTAAACGAATGACAAGTTAATTTTACTTTTTGTACGGTGGTTAAAGTTTGTTTGTTTTTCATTAAGCGAAAGATCAAAAGCCAACAGACTGAATTATTTTCAATCCGCAGCCGTCAGATGACGTTTTAGTGAATGCTTCAAAAATAAATTACTTAAATTTTAGTATGTAATAATGACTGAGGATGCGTTTACCTTAACTCAATTTTATATCATATTATTTTATTCTAATTATTGGGAGTACATAATAACTGATTATTCAATTAACTCTTTTTTACTGTGTATGACGTATGTTATAAAAAAAGTAAAAGTAAATTCAAATATCATCTTCAACATTCTAGTTAAAATATTGTTATTCTCTCACTAAGATACTTTTGTCTATTTTTGTTCTTTATTAAATTTTTTAAGAAATATCTATTTCATAAATTACATATTTTTATATATTTTTGCATAACCTAGAAGATATTTAAATAGAATCTGACTATCCATAGACTTTTTATTCTTTAAATAAAAAGTATGTGTGTAATAATATATCTTATTCTCACTGCAGTCTCTGATTATCGTTATTTCTGTGTCTTTATAACTTCTATAAAAATCTTAATACAAACTCTAACAACTGCTATAAAATTTATTTCAAAGTTTAAAGTTAAATGGAACATCTTATTTGTTTTGTTTTGTTTCGTTCGCTTCCGAATTCGGTCATTGAACTAGGTCGTATCGAAAGTTCGCCAGTCAAAGGCACTCTAGTGCGGCATTAAAACAAGCTATCAGATTAGGAAGAGATAAACTGTACCGTATCTGGTCGTATCTGAAACATTTTTTACCTGACCTAAACATTTAAGAGAAACATTCATTTTATATTTCGAAACATGTCTTTTAATTGAAATCTACTTTTGTCAATTTCTTTTTTGGTATATCATAAAAGATATTTGGTTTGAAATAAATAGAATTTATTTATAAAGGACATTTGAAGTTCTTCAACGACACTACAAGTGATATAGTAATTCTCTTTAATCTTTTTCAATCCTCGTAATCTTCTATGGATAGAAGTTTAAATCCAATTCATCACTGACCTACACTCACCCTAATGCAATTACACTAACAATGACGCACGTTGTACCCATGTTCTTTTAATAAGCCGATAATACAAACTAGAATGAACTGGTAGTAATTTTAGCAACAAAAACTGTTGATAACCCTAATCGTGCGATTTCTCGCGGCACCGGCGACAGAGATTAATAGCGTATCACGAGCTACCCCTCACATCAATCACTTAGCCCTTTGATCTATTATTTACTCACTAAAGTTATTTTTGTGTTCCTGTTTTTGAAAGGAATGCAAATATTTTTCAAGAGCTGTCATTTGAAACGGCTGCGTGTTTTGTCTGCACATTATTGTGTCAAATCTAGTGAATGACAATTTATTTTTATAGTTCAGTGAGTTTAAGATTTTGCGATACGTATTTATATTTTTTTTTGTTATAATAAAGTGTTTGGGAGTACGTTTCTTTGTATACGAAACTTATAAAGGGCGAACTGAATCGAGTAAAGTGAAGGTAATTTTCTCTCCAATGCATAATTAAGAGGGTTACAAACGTTTTCTTGAGAAAGTGGTCTGCTTAATGCAAATTTATTACCTTGATGCTTTACCGAAAAGAAAAACTTGAAGCTGACTTTGGAATACTGAGTTGGATCAGATATTAATAAAATACTTCATATTGTGTATCTTAAGGACATATTTTGAATTTATTTCGAAATATATCCAAAAGATTTAGATGGTCACAGATTAAAAGGTTTCGTGTAGAACAGATTACTATTTTTATTTGATTCCGTGAATTTTCGTGAATAAAGCAAATAAATCATATTATCAATACCACTATTTCATAAGAAGGCACCACTTAAAATATTGCCCTGGAATTAGTTATATACAAATATTCCCTGAAGGAATATAAGCCTTCGCATTTTCCCTTCTCGACCTAGTTTGAAACCTACGTCAATAGAAAAACTAAACCATAATAATTTTACTAAAAATAAAATTTATAATTTGAACTTATATTAACAATCTTCTAAAAATTTTAGAAGAAAAAACAGAAATTATAAAAGAACATTAATATTAAGATAGATTAAAAGAATATTTAATATAAAGTAAACAATACAAAAACTTTTAAGAAGGAATTTTTGATTAATGAGAGTTAAATTTCAACTTAAAACATAACCTATATATGTACATATAACAGGAAAGTATCTTGGATTGAAAAGTTGAGTGGTAATCGCTGTTTGAAAAGCATCGACCTGCAAAATATAGGTTAGAATTAAACAGACCGCAAAAATGCGAGAGTTCCTTCTACATGTTGCACTGCATACAGTGTTGGATTCATCTTACATTCATTATCTACAGTTTTTATCCATAGAGACTAAAAGAAGTTTGTGTATGTGTGTTAATTAGTGCAGAGCAATGATTTATCTTGTATCCAAATTCGTTAAAACTTTTTTATCAATTTAATTTTATTCTAGATCTTTTATTTGTTTTTTTTTTTTATATTATATTTAAGTTCACAAGATCTCTGCCTGGCTCAAGCTGGAAATTAAGTTGACAACGAAATGTACTTTAAAGGAAGGAACAGATTTAAACTTGATGTACCAGTTACGTAAATTATTTGACTGTCAAAGCAATAAAAATAATAACGAGTGTATTACGTTTGATGTTATTTTATATTTGTCGAATATTTATCACTGAGTGAGGATATTTTGATGAATTCATACTGATGTTAAAATTCAACTCAGACTCTAGTTAATGGAAATGATACAGAAAATATATTGTGCTTGGCCATATTTCAATCAGAATTTTAATCATGAACAGCATTTAATCAGCACCAGCAGACATATAAAGTTAAAATTGCCTTTTTTACAACATATTTATCACTGTACTGGATAAGCAAATGAATAGTTACATAAGAATGGAATACCATCCAATGTCAAACTTCATATGAAAACTAAAAATCTTATATCAAGAATGTGTTCAGCAATTTATTCTGGTCTAGCTGCAGACAAATAATAAATAGAAGATTTTAAAATACTTAGAAAAAATTTGTATCAAAATATAATTTCTAATTCATTATCAAGTGAACAATAAGAAATATATTGGTGTGTTTATTTTCGCCTGTTTGTTATATTCCGTCGTTGTAATCCGGCGTCGGTCTGAAATATTAGTCAACAAATATAGCAGACGCTGATCCCTTCAACCAATACAAATAAATACAATTCGTAGGACTGTTTGTTGTGATGTCTTACAAAGCTGCTTAAGAATAAATAAAGTGAAAAGTTAATATTTTATACTTATAATAGCATGTAATGTAGCGTAATTACATATGTATTATTGAGTGGAATAACTTTGAGTGTGATTTGAATTAAGAATGTATAAATAAATATTAGAAACGAAAACCACACATTTCTACATCTTCTTAAAATATATATTTGTTAGGAGAAACATCTCGTATATTTTATGAAAAATAGAACATGAGTTTACGTACCCCTAAGTCCCGATCCGTATTTAAAAAGGTGTTGTCGAAGATTTCGTGATTTCGAAGTAAAATATTCAAAAAGGAAAATAAATGTAAAGGAGATTAACGAACCGCTCCGCTTTCACGACACTTTGGGTATAATTATTTGTAAGTATTTTAAATACACTTCAAACACACGTTACATCCCCTCGACATGACTTTATACAATTAATGTAATGAATTGTTATAAAACTTCTATAACTCCGCGACACGTTCGACTTTCTGTACATAAAATTTTATGACGTTGGCACTTTTTTTAGTATTTTTATTGTCATTATCACATAAATTTGTTAAGAACTTTACAGATGCACACAGGACTTAAAAACGTCACAACACTTACCATTTATTGGATCTAATTAAACAAAACAAAAAAAAAATCTAAATTTAATATTCCTTACGTTTTCTATTTTACCAAATATAATAGAGGTTTAAATGCGATAACTATCACGGTAACAACTAAGTATTTATATTAAAATGTCAATATTTAGTAATATTTTCGTAGTAACTCTCAATGACCACACTTTTAATCAATCCTTCACAATCATCAATAGGAAATACATTTCATAATATTCCCAACCATTAAATAACAAAGAAAACTAAAAGTGAATGAGTCATGATAATAAACAACAGAAGTCCAAAGCCTCATACAGCGACAAGGACATATCGAAACTTGAAAGTTATTTAAAGATACATGAATAACGTACATAAATTAAAAGTAGCGATTATTTCAGCATTTCGAGATAAAACGGCGGCCACCAATCATACCATTCAGTAACAAATGATTCTCGTGGAAGCATATCGAGTTCCGTGGAGAGGCAAAAAATTCCAGTGAAAAATCCAGATAGGGGTAAAATATGCGCCCTTGAGGGTATCGTATTTTTATGTCGGAGTGTCTTTTCGCGACAGATACAGCGCTGAAAAACGAGCGAGGCGTGACGTCAATTAAACAATTTATTAAAACCAGCGGTATGGCGCCAACTCGATTAGCAGACGACGAAATTACAATAACTTTTATAACATCGAATTATAAAATTAATATTCTGTTAATTGTATCAGTAAAGTTATATTAAATTCGTTCCAATTATTATAGAAATGTTTAAAGACTTTTATTATTTTCACGTGTTTAAACTCGTTTTATTACATACATTTTTATTTCCCATTTATATTACTAATATGTGGTATTTAATTGAAAGCTTATTCTTAATTTTATTTACATGGATACATTTGTATTTTTTTGATCGGAATAAAAATGAATAATGTTTATAAAATACAATACGATTTCCATACATTTCAATATTCCAATCCAAGAATTCAATCATACGGAAAGCTTAATAGTCAGTCATCATATTTTGTAACAGCCGCAAAGGAATTTTGCTGTCTTGCGAAATATATCGTTTCTCCGTCGAAGCCTCACAGGGCGTGTCGTAATATTTCGATTAAATGCGATCCCGGAGGATCGTTTGTACGCCATTGTCCGGGATTCTCCGCTCAAACGGCCTCGATATTGTGAAACGGCGGTTACCTCTATTTTGCTGTTGTACATTCTAGTGGCGATTTAGTAATAGTATCCACCGAGCGATTTATATCACACATGTGAACCGATACTAACTCCGGTTTACGTTTAAAACATTTTAATTGATGATTTGTAATTCGAACGGATCGGTTTACATCTTTCATTAACTTTATGAACGGCACACAAAAAAGAAACAGATTTTTACGACCCTTTTATATATTTATTGAAACATAAATAACGTAAAATATTGTCCAACAAATGATTAATATATTTGTTTTATACCAAATTGAATCTTTTAAACTTACTATTTATCGGATTTCTCTTATACAGGCTTTCTTATACTTCATGGCTACCGTTTTGAAATGTTTAATTTCTGTTCATTGTTCCTTTTATCCAAAGAATTTCCGTCGCATCAAACACAATAACATCCGAGCAGCGTCCATCTCCGTCACGCAAGTTCATATTCCTTTCATTCTGATACACCAGGCCACTCTATGACATCCGAACAGCTTATAAACCCAAACAATACTCACGCTTATGTTGATGTGGAGTAGTATCAAAGTATTACAACAAGAAATCCACTCAGTCCTTAAATTTTTGGAGCGGGTTGCGGCTAAAGAGGCTGAAACTAATGAGGGAACGGATCAAAGGAAAGTTGTAATTTTATTCCGAGTAATTTTAGAACAAATGACCCGACTCATCTCACAGATCGACGGATCAGTCGGCCGACCGGTTTGATTTTTTCTTTGATGTCCGTAATTCGGATGCCCCTACTGCGGCCAATTTGTAAATGTTTATTTGGGCATTCTTTTAATTCGATACGTTCCCGCTGGTGGGTCGGCTTCTGGCATTTCATTTAGAATTCAATTTTAATTAGTCCGTCATTAGGATATTAAAATATTTATAGATTTTTGTTGGAACATGTTTGATGTTTTGTAAAAAGGAAATGTATGGAAGATCTTAATTACAAGTTATATGTATAATTTAACAGCTATATTTTTTTACGCTATTCATATTCATAAGACCAAATTAAAAATATTTTTGTTTTATTTCACTCTTATTATTACCCAGAATCAGATTAATATAAATTTTATATGCTATGTGTTTAATAAACCGATTTTATATTCAATTTGACTATAAAATTACAGTTATCACATCAAATACAAACACAGTTACGGGCAGAATAACAATGCAAATCGAATTTAAAACTAAATGAGTCCGAAATAAAAATGGGAAAACGAACCATTCAATACGCCATTACGAAACATACGATTAAATTAAAATACCTCTATTAATTACCGGATTATTATCCAATTATAAACAGTTAAGCAACGAGCTTAATTATAACAATCAGTGAATTAACGATATTATTTAAACTTTACCACGTCAAGTCGCGCAGTGTGACAATAGTCTGTGCTATGGGATCATGTTTTCATGCAAAATAGTTTATCAACAAAGTGTTATATATACATACATACGAACATGTTTATTCAAAACTCATCTAAAACAAAAATAATGATTTACGGATACTTTCAAATTTAAAATCCTTTTTAAAAATTTATTCATATTTAACAGAATGAAAGACGAATATATTTGTTCGTTTGTGTTAGTCAGTGGAAGAATTTTAATAAATTGTGAGCATGAGTGAATGCCTTGAAGTTTATTTTATAACCAATTAATGAAACTTAAGGCATCATTTTAGAAATAGCTTTACGCTATGGATTCACGATATCCAGCTTAACTTAATGTAATTCTGCTTATAGGGTAGCTTATCCTGAGCACTATACATTTGCAAAAGATAGTATTACATATAAATATAAAACCAGAAAAAAGCAAAACCCGTTGATGTTTGTGACGTATAGCAGTGACTTACCTCGTAGTTCCAGTTGGGAATGAGAATTTATTTTACTTTTTACTTCACACGTGTTCAATCTATGTTTTGACATTTTTAATTTTTACTTTAAACGAAACAAAAATCCGTTATTATAAACCGCAAATTTCTAATCTGATAAATTAGCTCCTGTCTAAAAATTACAGTCAACAAGTGAATATTTACATTTTGTGAGATTTTATAATATGCAACTGAAGATGGTTTTTTGGTAGACATCAGTAAAGGACTGAAAGACGGAAGACGATCATCGAGCCTGAGGTCTGCAATTTATATAGTGATTAGTCTAAATTAGAACATTGTCAATTCCTTGAAATCGATATTTCATTTGGATTTGTAAATTTCCAAAATTTTTGTTTCAATTCTTTTATCAAACAACACACAAGTATTTAAAATATAGCAATAAAATGAAAAACATTAATGTGTGCCACATTATTAAAGTCAATAAAATAATTAAATTAAAAAATAATTTTGTTCTCAGTCATTCAAAGGAAGGCTATCTTTATTTCTATCACAACCTTTATTGCATTAACTTTAAAGATTCGTTGATAATATTATAAAAGAAATAAGATCAAAAAATAATTTGAAAGTTGTAAATAAAAATAGAAGGATCTATTAAAAAATACGATGGCACGACCTAATTTGAAGACTCTTAGTTAGAGATTAGGAAGCTGTAAGAGCTATACCGGAGGCTTGTAATAGCAAAATCTATATAAAGAATATTATATGTCTTTTTTAATTTAAAGAAATTAAAAAATTCTCGAAGCTGAACAGACATGAAAACAAGAACAATTTTAAGCGTGTCACAAATGTTGAGACAGAAATGCTCAGTGATTACGATTAAATTGCGAGAAAAGATTAAAATTTGGAGTCGCCTCACCGTTAGCAAAT
>JAAAKD020000486.1:9253639-9263763 GCA_010014825.2 Danaus melanippus
AGCTGAACAGACATGAAAACAAGAACAATTTTAAGCGTGTCACAAATGTTGAGACAGAAATGCTCAGTGATTACGATTAAATTGCGAGAAAAGATTAAAATTTGGAGTCGCCTCACCGTTAGCAAATAAGTCTTTTTTGTTAATCATTATATTTCGTGAATTGACAAAATATCAGAAGCGGAAAATGCTTTAATGTTCATATATTCTCAGAGAGAGAAAGTTACTTTTATATATATCTATAACTGTTGTTAAAAATAGATAGTATAACTTTATAATGAATGTGAAATAATAAAAGTTTTCTACCGACAGTGTTATTTACAAAAATTATATTCGAACTGTGGTCGTAGTGGCCTAGGGGTAAAAGGCCCGCCTATCATGCATGAGGACGCGGGTTCGATCCTGGCAAGTACCAATGTGATTTTTCGAGTCATATCTACTTTTAAAGAGTATTTAGACACCATTGGCAGACGGTGAAGAATAACATCGTAAGGAAACCTGGACTTATAATTACAAATTAAAGGTTAGAAATCACCGATCTGTCTTGAGCAAGCGAGGTGATTAATGCTAAAACCTTCTCCATGTAAGAAGAGGTCTGTGTTCAACAGTGGGCTCTGATAGGCTGATGATGATGATTATTATTATTTTCGAACTGCCAGTTTTCTGTTAATATTTTTAAAGTTTATATTTTTTAAATAAAACAGCATAATAAACTACCAAGAACTAACGGAGTTCATGAGAAGTATAGTTCACTATTTGACTAACATAAAACTCCACTATTCATTTAAATTTTTAAAACAAATCCTCATAATAATGATTAATTTGGTCAGTTAAACTGTGTTTAAGCCAAATGACGTCATAGCTCATTCATTTGGAGCATATATTATCCTCAATTATCATCTAAAATGATTATTCCAATAATTTCACAGATGACTGACCGGTAGCACAACCAAATCGTCAACGTTATAGATGGCGCGAGGACGCATGTAGCTAACGCTCCGTTGGTTTAGACAAATATGAGCCGACCGCAATCCAACGAACAATTACACTCGCATTGCTGAATAATTCCTGACATCACATCTGCTAAATCATCAATGCGATTTGGTTATTACTCAACAGTTATATTGTATTTTATATTGCAATTTGAATGCACGTTCCAGCTTTAGAATGATTGACTTTTAATTATTAATTCATACATCGTAAGTGCGGTAATTTTGTTTCGTGGTCTGATTATTATTGTAGATAGGCCAACGAACTTATTATATATATATATACATATATATATGTAGCTTAAGCATAAAATTAAAATCTTAAAATAGCGTCAGATTTAATTTAAGGTTTAAAGTAAAAAATAATACTGAAACCTCACTTTCAGTACCATAAACTGTAACAATGCCTTTAAGTTTTTTAGTTTCAATATTTATCAGCATATTATTACTTTGACTTATTTCATTGATACCCTCCTGTGATATACTCATGAAAAAGAAGTCTTTATTAGAAATGGTTATTGAAAAAAACTTCTTAATATAAAATATGTACGTGTTCGTCTATTCGAAACAAATGAAAGGGTAAAATCTCAAAGAATAAGCTCGCAGTAGACTCAAACGATGTTTTGCAAAGTCTTAACTTTAATTCGAGATAACCGCATTAATTTTAGAGTATAGTTACATATTCAATTAATAACAAATCTGAGACGAAACATTTGTAGTTTAATAATTAAGATGGAAATTTTATAACAATTAAATGTTGTGTTTGCACCTAACTTCAATGACATCTCTATGGCTTTGTTTAGTCGGTAGGATTGAAGCAATTGAAATGTGTTTGCTTCTCTTCCATTAAGTTATGCAATTCTAGGTAAGATAAAAAATCCTGTACTTCTTTTAAAACTCGACAGATACATGTAATAGGTTCAGTTTTCAAATAGTAAGATTTTATTAAAATATGAGATGATTGAACGCTCAAAATCAGTCTCACTAATTTTGTAATATCTATAAGTGCTGGTCGAACTAGCGGAGTAATGATTATTAATTCATTACAAAGTGGATCCTTCGGCCCATTTGTTAAATGGATCTTGATTTATGTTCGGGTCCGCGATGAAATAGGTTAGGCCTTTCTGTTGTTTGGACTTGTTTCAAATTAAATTTAGAGCTGTTATATTTTAGAGTTATTATTATAATAAGGGCTTTAATTATAGAAACGTTTTCATATCTTACAATATTAGACCATACATCATAGTTACTTTACAACGATGGACTATTGTTTCATACTTGACAATGACCTACATTAGAAAAAAAATTGAGAAAAAACATTTTACTGAATGAAATTTAAATAAAAACAGTTAAGTTAATTATTCGTCGTATAATGGTATGTTAGTAACATTTGACTCGTTTAAATCCTTTAGAAATTTAAAACTGAAACGAACATAGAATGCAACGTGGAAGTAATAAAACAAGCTAATAAAATGTTCCCATTTTAAACTGTCACTCCGTTGTCGCTACCATCTCGGACTCACGTGCCGCGTGAACTATTTCAATGTTACGTGTGACAGCTCTTTGATCAGCGCCTATTTTTAGATATGAATTGGTGTGAACTACAGAGTTGCATGAAAAATCAGAGTTAGTTGACACAGTTTGAAACAGAATAATAGAGATTTTTAATGAGTAGTGTCTGTATCTAGAAATATAATGTAGATAATATTATATTATGTTTTCAAAATTCCTCCCATTGGGTTAACTTTTTCTGTATAAAAGATACCCAATTTGCTTTACATTGTCATTGCAATATTTCATAAAAAATATTCTACAAATCCAGAACTGGAAGCAATAGCAAATACAAGATAGACAGATTTAATTCTGTTGGAATTTTTAATTACGTTTGCATTTACAAATGTGTTCGGTTTGGAAGTGGTAAGAATTTCTTCCTTAGTTTTTATCCAAACTCTGCCAAGTAACATCGGTCACTTTACTTTTCGTTAAATAGAATATTCAGGATGACAATTTGCGTAGCTAAGTAAATTCCACCATATTTCTTAATTTCTTAATTTCGTCTTTAATAATTTTTTTTTTTAAATTGAAACCAGGGACATGGTATAAGACTTGTCTATTGTTTATTTATTTTAAATAAAGTTCATCTAACGTTTTCTGGTTTTGCCTTTAAGTAATATTATTCATGAATCTTTTATAATACACACTTCCAAAATCACTATATATAGATATGTAAATACAGATCACAAGTAAGCTATGATCATAGAAAGACATTCCAAAAGCTTGCAACACTTGCTTTGTCTAAAGTCATTGAAGTCTATTGGTTCGTCTTATTTTAACTACCTGGTGTAATATTCCAGAACTAGGAGTTTCTTTCTTTCTTTCATTATTACAGTCAGTTACTTCGAAGTCACGATAAAAGTCATGACAATTTAGGATATCTTGCTTCCCATACTACGTTAACAACAACTGGAGGTAAAAAGATAATCTATCTTAACTCTGTTTTTATAACAGAATACTGAGCATATATTCATATAGCTTAACGAGATACAGAATATATTTACAAACCTCGAACATCTAAAAGTAACACTCACTACAAAACAAAAGAGAGCAACGCAGATAACATTAGTTAATTCAGATTCTGGCTACATTAAATGTTCGCTTTCCTAAGTTGTTTGTTATAAAACAAAATGGTCTCAGTAGGGAAAAGAAAATTATATAATTTAAAATTCACCTAGCCTCGAGGCATAATAATTAATGTGAGGGTGAACTAAAAATAGACATTAATGATAACGAACTAAGACCTAAAACCAACACTCGATAATAGACTGTTCGCGTGTTCATTTTATTGACGTCCAAGAACGTGTTCATGTGAATTAGTAAAAACTGATAAAACTGTATTTTTATTCTTCCTTTATTTAATTGAAAACACGCGGCGCTACTTTTTTTCTGAAGTCAGAAGGCTCATTAAGAGAAATATGTAGCTCAGTAGCTCATTAAGTGAAATGTGTTTGAACCTATCATGGCCACCTGCCCACTTGTTACGTAATATCTTTGGCTACCTTTAGGGGGGGCTTAAAAAAAGTTTCTGTATTTCACTAATTTCATTATGATTATAATTATTATTATTTTATTTATAACGATCGAATTAATATCAATTCAGTTAAACGTTACCGCCAAAACAAAAACCAATATTTAAGAAACTTTTAAGTGAAGTAATAAAATTCTATTTCATTAAAAATATACACGATCCAGTAAATTTCTCTATTGGTTATATTATGTTGATAATAAAGGTTCTTTTTGCCGAGAACCCAACAATAAAATATTCATTTCATGATAAAGCTGGAGTAATGGTTGTCCAAAAACAAAATTTTGGCAAAAATATAACAGTTTTTCAGCCCTTTCATATTTAATGCGTGTATAAAATCGTGCTATTCATGAAGGTTCTACGCATAACGGAATATGTTTATTTACATCTAAAATCCCCAAACATGTACCGCTCATATACTGAAAAACAACAAATAATACACAAAGTAACATACCTCCCGCGAGATAACGGAGTCGAAGCGTTCTCGAATAGAAATGACCACATTATTACAACGTACCGTCCTGATACAATTATGGGGTCAGAAGAATGTTTCACGCAATTTTTGTTTTAAATTACTCCCTGCTTAGGACAAAAATCGTGTGAATTTAAGCGAAGGTGATTTGTAAGCAGTGTTAATAAAGGTATTTCAGCATATGCTTGATATTTTTTCTTTTAGTTTTGCCATGATACTAAAAAAATCGGTTAAGAATATATATAGAATTTTTCATTTATATAGACTTATTCAAAGAAATACATAAAGGCGATATTTATGAGACAAATTAGGAAATCCAAAGTTCCACGTTACTATTTTTTAAATTATGAAAATAAAATTTTCATTAAACATTATAAATAGCAACGAGAGCTATTGATGAGAAACTTGTATATAATTGAATCAGAGAACAAATTCCATACTTTCTGTATGAAAGAAATAGGACAGTTTCTGAGAAAGTTCTGTAGATATGAGTAGAAATCTGAACGATTAGCTAACTCTGCAGAGATTAGTTACATTCAGAGATAGCGATCTGACCCCGACGATCCGACTTCAGACTAATCACGTACTTACTGGCTTTCTTAGAACTGCGGTCAAAGTTAATGTTACGGTCACATGCAATAAATGTTAGTAGGCCTCATTTGTTTTTATAATTATATCTGTGCTTTGGAACTAAATTAGGGCTCATAGAAATAATTCGTAGTGGTTATTGACATTAAAGTTTTTCTCAAATTGTTTATAGTGTGGAAATGATTTTACTATCTCTTAAACATTAAAAGTAATTACTTATACTTATAGCATTTAAAAAACATAACTATAAAAACTAACTTAAACAGCAGGAAGAATATAATCGGGGTGAAAGTGAACGACGACGTGTTCGAAATTAATGACTCTCAAGCAGATTAAGAACTTCAAATTTTTTTGCACCTACATCACTTTAAGCGCTCAAGTCTTTAAGCACTAAGTGCTTTTATTCTTATTAAATTTGAAAAAGTTTTTGTGAAAATCCGCAAACTTCCCTAAAATGTACTTACTCAGTTGAGATTTATATTCTTTTTTTTAAATAATTTTCTTTCATGACTGTAATAACGCTAATAAAAAATTATGAAGTCTTTCACATAAATGTTAAGAAGAAAATCCTTTCTAATCTTTTATATTTCTTTTAATTTTTAACTTCCGCGATGTAAGCTAAAGGGATGAGTAATATATTAAGTTATTGGGATTTTATAAGAAATGCTCGGATTAGTACACACTTTACCAATATAAACTATTGCAACCAAATGACGGATGCGAAATACAAAGAGTGAAGGACTTGTACAATATACGGTATTGTTGAATTTGAATGGGATTCAGCTGACCGCTTCGTGTGAGAATAAATATATGGTGGAGTTTGTTAAATAAAAATAGTGCTATTTTAAATAAGGATTCATTGCTGTTTTTAAAATATTTTAACTAGAATGATTCAAATAATTATTACCAACCATTCAGCTTAATCGTTTTTATAATGAAGTGTTATACTTTTTATATTTGAATAGAATTTTAATATCAAAATTAAGGATACATCAACTTTCTTAATGGTTTACGCTCGATTCAAGTAAAACCGTAACCAACTATGTTCTCTACTTCTATATATAAATAAATAATTTCTATCTGCGGAAGAATAGTGAATCTGTTTCAATATTTAATAGGGGACAATATAAAATGGTGCGATTTTATAAAACCAAAATGAATGTGAATTTTTTTACTCATTGTTACCATTTAAGTAGAAATAGTAAAAAAGGTCGATCCGTTCAAAAATATTAAAAAAATAAAAATGGTACAGGAAATGTCCAGCTAAGACATACAATAGACGAAAGTAAAGAATTTAGACAGTGTAATATAAGGTTAACTTTAATAAGGAATGATTTATTTACCAATGAACGTTGAACATAAAATATTATCTGTATCGATATGGAACTATCTCAACGGAACTTAACTGATTCTGTCGCTCTGAAGACCAACTAAAGTTCTAGCGGTCAAGACTGATAAGCATTAGCAAGATAGGCAGATTCATTGTTTTATCTCCCTACAAACTTATTGTATATTAGTAAAATATGTGTGGACGTTTTAATGTCCAATATGAGATAAACATGTTCGTGAATTTGGAAAAACGTAAAATTATTTTGTGTAGGGAAAAGTCATGGTATAAAGCTAGTTACTTTTTTAATTTATTTATGAACGTTGAACATTTAATAAAATGTCATTAACACTCCGAGCCGACGCCTTTCGCAAAGCGAAATATATATAATTTATTAGTAATTAACAATTCAATTATGTTCAATTATAAACTGGAGAAATAATTTCCTTATTTGTGTCTAATATATTTTGTTATTTATAAATTAATTAAAACTTTAAAGAAATTATTCCGTGCTTTTAATTTTAGACACCACTTTTAAAAATATGAATATTGAATTAATAAGATAGTTTTGTCTACTTAATGCTAAAAATAAAAATATATGAAATATAATTGTTTTATATTTCATATACATTTTTTTATTTTTAGCAAAAAGCATTGAAGAAATATTTACAATAAATCAAGTAATTCTTTTTAAAAATAAACAATAATAAATAAACAGTTTTCAATGAACCATTAATAGAAAAAAACAGTTGAAATAATATGGTTATCTAGAAACATTATTTATAACTCATACATACAAAGATGTATTACTAATGACTTATTTGTAAACGGTACTCGTTGGCAAACTCTTATTTTATTTAGATCCATATTGCTTTACGTTTCTAAGAATATAATTATCTTGGTAATAAACTCCTGGTAGTTGTGTTTCCAAGATATATGAATTCACCTTTTGAGGTTTACCTTAGAAATGTTTGGATTCTCAATCAGATAGGGGATTAATCTATTTGTATTCATACACTAAAATATTAAAACATAAAGGCACACGCTCCACATCTATATTTCATGTATTTTTACCAACCATACACATGTGCATGTACACATTTTTTGTAATTTTCGAATCAATTAAATCGTTGCATAAAACAAAACATTTCAAGGAAAGGGAAGCCCAACCTTCCAGGCTAGTGAAGATGAAAATGAAGAAGGGAGGGTACAGGTTATAACATATTATAACATATTCTTATATGACGGTAAGTTTATGCCGCTCTCAAATTATTTGTTATATTTTTGTTTTAAGGTTTTAATAAAATTTTATTTGTTGTAAATTATATGTAGACGTTACTGCTATTTATTATTAAGCAGTTTTGGTCAACTGTGTTGACGTCGTCTTTGTTCTTATTGTAAAAAAGAACCTATTAATTCTTTCTGTGAGCTGTTTTCTTCAGCAGAGTATTTCTTTATTTTTGTGTGATGGTTGTCTTGATTGACTTTAAATTCCCCATCAGAATCCCTATCACTTTTTTGTTAACTTTTCTCTTAACATTGTCATCGTTCTAGGAGTCTGATCCAAATGATGTATCTAAATGATGTTTCTCGCCCCACTCGTTATCGGATAAGGAAAGTTTCTTTATCCTTTTATTAAATTCTGATATTTTGATACACATATACATAGGTGTGCAACTAAGTTCCCGGATTTCACATATAGATGCCGTTAGCGATAAATGTAGTCGACGTACATGTCTGAAATCGTATTTTTTTACTAGCTTGGACATCTAGTAACAATAACCAGTAGTAATATCAACAAGTACCACAGCGTACAAATATTTTTTTTAACGAGAAAGATGTCAAGTTTTGTGCCAAATAAACAGCATATGCAGGAAGTTTTACTTTTCAAATTCAACTTAAAAAAAAATGCAGCTGAAGCACATCGTTTGCTTAAGGAGGCCTACGGCTAGCACGGACCATCAAAAACTACCTGTGAAGAGTGGTTTAAACGCTTTAGGTTTGGTGATTTCGACATAGAGGACAAGGAGCGCTTCGGTAGATCAAAAACAATTGAGAACGCCGATCTGCAAGCGGTATTGGATGAAGATGACACACAGACACAAGACCAACTTGCGGAGGCATTAAACGTGACTCACCAAGGTATTTCCAAACGTTTACATGCTATGGGAAAAATTTTAAAGGAAGGAAAATAGGTGCCGCATGAGTTTACTGAGAGACAGGTGGAAAATCGAAAAACCACTTCCGAAATTTTGCTTTTGCGGTATGAAAGAAAGAATTTCCTCCATCGGATTATTACTGGCGATGAGAAGTGGATATATTTCGAGAATCCCAAATGCAGAAAATCGTGGGTTTTCCCTGGCGAAGCATCAACATCGACGGCATGGCCAAATCGCTCTGCAAAGACGACAATGCTTTGCGTTTGGTGGGAACAAAAAGGTATCCTGTACTACGAGCTGCTGAAACCGGGAGAAACTGTCCATGGGCATCGCTACCGACAGCAATTAATCAATTTGAACCATGCCTTGCTCGAAAAACGGCCAGAATGGAACACAAGACATGAACGAGTGATATTGTAACACGACAATGAGCCGTACCATCGCTGAAAACGCTGAAATGGGATCTGCTACCGCACCCGACTTGTTCCCAGGAACTCGCCCCTAGGGATTATCACTTGTTCCGTTCGATGGCGCATGGCTTGTCTGGGCTACACTTAACTAATTACGAGGAAGTGCAAAATTGGTTAAATAAATGGTTTCAGTCCAAAGACGTGACCTTTTATCGTCGCGGTATCCATGTATTGCAAGACAGATGGCCAAAATGTGTAGCTAGCGAAGGGAGATATTTTGAATAAACCATTTTTTGTATGTATCTTGAAATTTTCTATTTTTTATTGATTAAAATAAACCCGGAAACCTAGTTGCACACCTAGTACTAGTAGGCTTAAAATGTAGATGAAAATTAAGTACAATGAAGTTAATATTTTACAATTTTATTGAATATAAAATAATAGATCCAAGAATAACATAATATCAGATATTCGAGTACAATAGATGATAAACATAGTCCGTAAAACCTGTTCCTGTTTAAATTTCCTCCATACTTTCACGTGGTTTACTTAGGACTGCTCTGTAATAATACTTTGATTTATGGATGAAAATTACAGACAACCGCAAATTCACTGGCAAGTTTTTACTCAAATTAGCATAATATAATAGTTATATATTAAGTTCATGTGTTCATAATGTTTTATAAAGAAGTCGAAACAATACTAAATGCTTCGTGGTCTGATTCTAGTGACCTTATAAGAAAATGATAAAATTATACCCTTAATATGCACCGAATTTATAAAAGGTGTCTTTCATCGCGTCAGAAACAATGATTAAACGGCTCCAGAAAAAAACCCCAATTTCGATGAAGTTTATGACAAATTTAAGCTAATTAGCAGCTAACATGAACAAAGAGTCTTGTTATTTTTGGTTTTCCCCTCTTTGAATATCTTTCAAAATGTTTCTAATAATTATGCACCTTAATTAAGATAAACGTTTCAATACTTCATTTCGTTTTATTATATTAATAACTCCACCAATAAAATATTAATTTTGCAAAAAAAAAAATGCTCTCATCTCCTAAAAATCACAGTCATAAAATTTTGTCTGGTCCTGATGT
>JAAAKD020000486.1:9334813-9345556 GCA_010014825.2 Danaus melanippus
TTCTAGCGACAGTTGACAACTTTAAAACCAATTTACAATTTACATACGAGGACATATGCGAGTTTGGATTTCGATTGCCTTAAAAAAACTATCTTTGTCATTAAATAAATCCAAAATATTTATGAATTAATACATCTATTCACTTAAATAGAATTGAAGCTCGTTGTTTGCTGTTAACATCACTGTCCTTAAAACCTAGTCCTTAATCTTTCTCGTTTTGGCCAGTAGCAAAGAAGTCTTTAAAAGGTAAAAATTAAAGGCTTGCTGTAAATTGTTATATTACCCTAGTAGAGAATTGTTTTCATCTACCTCCACTATCATTATGTCAAAAAAGTTTTCAGACAATCTATTAAATATAAATTTTATTTTCAAACAAGGTTTTACTCTACCTGAATAAAAGTTCAAAAATCTTTGAACACCCATATCATGAGCATAAATTTGATCACGAAATGTTATTCTCAATTTAATTTCAGTAAGAAATGTCTATATTTCATTGTATATTTTTTTCTTATTCCGTTTTTAATATCATGAAGGATGCAATCGAGTCAAGTTATGAAATATAATTTGTTCGTAAAATTTTGTGTTATGTTAAAATAGTTTTCAATGGAAGATAGATTCAGTGTTTATCTATTTTACATATGTATACAAACATTTCGATTAAAATCATAGCTCATCTATTTTTTGTCTGTAGTCGAGTAAAGAAAGTGTTGAGTGAACTTGCAAGAACTGTCACATAAATAGGTATTAAAATAAAAAATGTATTGTTTGATCGCGTTCCATAAACTGTCACGATACCATTAGTCACCGCAAGTGTCTTTCAGGTCCCAAAGCCCCAAATGTCAACGAAGCGTTACCAATATTGTCCTTTAAAATAATGTTAACATATTACGTTCAAAGCAAATTGATATTGTAATTGAATAGATTTTATATAATGGTGATAAAAATTGTATGTTTTTTATTGGAAAGTTTATTAATCTAAAAGTTGATCCGTTTACAATTATTAAACCAATCATTTTTTTCAATCTTTTTAAACGACAAAAGGAAAAAATTAAAAGATATTAAAGGAAATGTTTTTATTGTAAGGCTTTTATACATCTTATTGCTAGTATGAAGTTAGTTTTGTCCATTACGAGATTAGCTTTGCCTATTCTAAGGCTAGTTTCGTGTTCGGGACTATCTTTACCTATTCGGGCCTAAAGATGTGTCTGTAACAATTTATTTTCAACATTATCTATGTAACATTAGTAGAAATGCAATCTTAAATATTATGCCACTTCATAATTCTTTATATTTCTCCATTAAGCAGTTTTTTATCACATATCTGATAACATAATTTAAGATTGAAAGTGGCTTAAAAATGTTAATTACCCTACAAATTTCGTTTGGTCCCTAAGTATTTACTTTTCTATTTTATTTTCTTTGCTTAGAACAAAGGCTATAAAAAAATAATCAATCAAAGCACTTCAAGTTGGGAAGCCTGACCGATCGGGTCACAGGCACACATCCAACCAACATTCACCATTGTTTCGTGTAAGGCTCAAAGACAAATATTACATACCTACCCAAGTCGTCGTTTCAAAACTGATCTATATTTTTTAATAACATCAATTAGACTTCGTCATACCTAAGAGTGAATATGTTTTATAATATTTTTATTACTGATTTTTGTCTTAGAAAGTTATAAGGCTCAAATTAGTCAACACATAGACTTGAGACCTCGGATATAAGACTTTCCTGAGTACTCATTACATATAAACTATTATTTTAGAATTTTCTTTCTTAGTTTTATTTTTTTACATTTTGGTGCTGATGCCTTTAACTCACTCTCACCTCGACTATGCGTAATCACATACGATGACATTGTATAATTACATAAACATCACAAGGTTAACGTTATATATATGTATGTTACACTAATATCTTGGCATATTTTAAAACCATGTTTCCTTCTATGTTGTTAAATTAAAGTGTTGGAATATTTAATTATATTAATTCAGAAAAAAGAATTGATTTATTAAGAAACTTATTTTAAATAATCTATTTAAGTTAAAATATATTTTAGTTCTCCTTCTCATTTTTACATTTTTTTTTTTATTTTTCTGAGTTCTTGCAGTTGATATGATTGATATATTATATACATATACATACATATATGATTAACTTTTCCTATTTTGAAATTTAATATAATTTTTTTCTACCTATAATGATTACCCCATTTACCTTAAACTCATATTGATTTTTATTTTCAGAAATATTTTATGGTTGTAAAATTTTCTTTCCTATTTGTTGTATTTTATAAATGCATCTTGTTTACATTGAGTCGTGTATCATAAACGTATTAACAATAGGCTCATATGATCTTTATAATGAAGACAGAGGATTGTCGAGAAGTTTCGCGGACAATGCTCACGTCTGAAATGATATGGGACCAGTTTATTAGAATAATAGGATGACTTTACTCAGCTTTTGTGTAGATGATGTATTCATGAAAATAATGCGGTTGTCAGTTTTGGGTAGTGTGACGACAAATGATGTGGCCCGTTAAAAGCCATCTCTCCCCTATGGCTTACATACGAACTAGCATATACTTACATATGTATATGGCCTTCACAAAAAAGGTCATGTAAAATACTTTATCCCAAAAGAATATAAGATTTGAATTAATAATGTATATCGAAAAAATGTCAATATGAGAATTACGACTATCAGGTATAACATGATCCTGTGAGTAGTGTATATTTTAAGTATTAATATACACATTTCATAATATTCATTCATTTTGCTGAACAAAGTTTTATATCTTAGTTAATTCGCACATTATGGTTTGAACATTTTTCGTTTAGCTCAAATTCATCCCAGGATCCCAACCGGTTAATTTTATCATTTATCAACCAATCTCAAGATGGAATAAAACATGTATTATTTGTTTTGCGGAATACGTAACCAATATTAACATTCTCTTTGTCTTATTATTGGGTACAAAGTACTAATTAATAAGTTATTTAAAATTATCATATTGTAAAATAGTAATTAAACGAGACCTAACCGTATAAATAAAATGAAACTCGGGAGTATAACATTGTATGTACTCCAAATTTAATCTTAAAAATAAACTTTAATTTCTCTATTCTAAATCATCATAATAAAGAAATCTTTAGTTCTGGATAGCGTGTATTTTACACATTATTCAGTAGTATCACGATTACAGCGAGAGACACCGACTGCATTAAAATATTATATCCTTCGAACATTTCCGATAAAATAATTTGACAGTTGGTAGTAACTGTATAATATAATATTATTTGTCATCGTCATATTAAGTTACTGTATTTTGAAATAATCAGATATATTTATCTATAATAAGAGTCAATGAATTAAAATAGTTTAAACATGTACAAATAGTTCGATTAACATGTTCCAATATTAAAGACTTATTCCGGACATAATTTAAGAATACCACACAAACCGATCCCTCCTTTGCCATATCCGTAAAAAACAATGTCATATATATTTTGCATAAAGGTATATTAATGTAATAGCTTCCATAATGTTTGAGAGTAAACTATTAATTATTCGTTGGGTCGTTTGTCACGCGTCGCGTTAGAAAAATGATAACAGTTTCGTGGAATGCTCCTGAAGCATCACGAAATGACATCAAAAATGTAACGTGTATGATATATACACGTCGATGAAACGTAATTTATAACTCCGTATCTTGCTTCAGACACTGCTATTAAATTACACAATACATTCCACTAGGACGTCACACGACATGACGCAAGACAAGACATAACAGAGTGCTCGTCTAGAGAACTGCCAAATTGTGTGTCGATGGTAGACGTTATATATGGATTATTGCTCTGACTGGATGGCGGTTGACGTTGAGCGTTGTGAGGTTGTACGATACATTAAACAAACATGACTCGCCTCACTCACTGGCTTCACTTGGAACCGATAATGACTTATGATGAATATACAATATTTGTTCATCATCAAACTCA
Source organism: Danaus melanippus (assembly GCA_010014825.2). Lineage (NCBI taxonomy): Eukaryota > Metazoa > Arthropoda > Insecta > Lepidoptera > Nymphalidae > Danaus > Danaus melanippus. The sequence continues at coordinate 9,338,815 of JAAAKD020000486.1, forward strand.
AAACAAATTAAAAAGTAATGTATATTATAAATATTTGATTTTGCCAATCGCTAATGGAATATTTCAGACCAACATTTTTAAATGGTTTTCGATGTTTGACTTCAATTAAAGAAATATATAACAAAAACAGCTACAAATCAGAGGAAGATGTATTGGGTTCTTGCTTTCATCATGTTTTCAGTTCAAAGCAGAGTTTCAAGTAAAAAAAACTTAGAGTCGCTTTTGGCGACGGATGATGGGCAAGGTTTTTGTATTTCCCTTAAAAATATTAATATACATTAAAAATAATTTCAAATATTATAATATACAGAGGGAGATTTTAAAATAACCAACAAAAATAAAATAATAAAATAGTACAAAAACACGTTATAGGTCAACTAAAAAGATGAAAGAGAAAATAAAATTAGCAGCCAGGAGCGATTTTGTAGTCGCTTCGTTCATGTACAAGTTATCCTTATCACAAATTGCTTAGTTAATATTTATTTTTTACATAACATTTGAACTCTTTAACAGTGTATACGTAAATGTATTTCTTTATCATACTCTAATATGATACTTCCATGTCATTACTACAGAGCAACAATATTCCAATATCACAATGGTATGATTAATTGATTGTGCTACATACTGCTAGTTATATTGTGCGTCACTCAATATTGTGAACTTCACCGTAAAGCAATTAGAGAGATGCGATTGCTTGCTCGATCTTACAATATCGTGAAATAGGTGTATATTTATATACGTATACACAAGTGAGTCTACTTTATTTTGTAAATTAATTAATGTATTAATTATTCACGAACAGCAGAGTTCATTATTTAAACAGGTAAGTAACAAAACCTCACGTGTGATGTGATATAATTCTTACGTCATGGTAACTGTGTGACGCTCAGTTAATCTGTAGATGAAAACCCGTGAACGAATTTCTCTTTGAAACTCATCTGTAAGATGAGAACAGAAAGTGTGTATCGTTATATAAAGGAATATTATATGTATTAACATATTCACTGTTATTTGATATGGTTTCATCAGCTATATAAAACTATTTGTAACAGAAAAGCAATTAGACAGAAGACTTTATCACAAAAAACTATTCATGAGATAGATATCATAGATCAGTATTACTCATGAAAATCTAAAAGTTAATTCATCTAAAATACGTTACATATTAAAAAAAATATAAATAAATATAATATAAAAATTAAGAATAAAAGATAAATTATATTTGATTCAAAAAACTTGGTATTATAAAAATGCGAGTAAGATAAAGTAGACCATAAGTTTGTAAAGTGATCGTCAGCTGACCGCCTACTCTGTATCAATAATAAATTAGATTTTGGAAGAAGCCTCAGATGGTGGCTTTTGTTGTTCTTACTTCTATGAATTAGAAATAAAAATAACATACCCATGTAGTGTATATATGTATATCGCTACACTCGTCAGCGGAAACTTAATAATAAACTTACTATTGTCTTGTTACTTATTTATGTTACCGCCCAAACAATATATGTATCCGAGACATTACAATATTTTTTGAATTAAGTTTTTAAATGTTTTTTATCGCCTAATAGATTTTAGTTTGAGTAAAGAAGTTTAATACAAATATGTTACAAGAATTGATTTATCACAGTGAGAACCCACTTTCAATTACCACCAAGAATGTATTAGAATATTCGCGAAACACGCCTCAAAATAGATAAAATAAAAATAGGTTATATAATGTTAGCGGCTTAGTATTTCTTCATATGGAATATCATATTTTGTTTGTTAAAATAACGTTAACATTTAACCTTTATGTTTCAAAACATATAACTTTTAAATATATTCATTTATAACTATTTAGTTTATATCGATTTAAAGGAAATATTTTATCGATAAATTTTTGCAAAGTGACAGGTTTTTTTAAAGGTATTATTTTGTTTTGTTTTTTTTTTGGAATATGGTATGATTTTTTAAAACGGAACTCGATCGATCACTCGTTCGATCGAGACAAATAAAGATCAAATAAGGTTCGTGAGTGTAGTCGACAGGTATATCACAATAATGGTAATCAGCCATTAAGCTACATCTAGAAATTTTGAATTCGTAAATCAATAGGATTAAATATAACGTTCTCATTTTTAATTGTCAACTTGCACAAGTAAATAAGGAATCTGCTCGGTCGTAAGCCGCCTCACATTAACTGGTACAAGAAAATAGATTTTCAATTATTAATATTGACAGGAAAAAATAAGTAAGCCTAATCATTAGTATTGTCTCTAATACGGTAATAAACTAAAATAAGAAAGTGGGTTGGACCTGATGATATTCCTGTAGAAGTCGTCAAGCTTTGGGGTCAAAAGAACAATGATGTCCTCCTTCCTTATTTTAGTTTGTTACCGTCCTGTTGTAATTTCCTGTTCAACTGTTGTAATTTTTAAACTTAGCCACTTGACAAAATATGTATTTGTAAAGACTGACACACTGAAAAATTAAAAAAGGAAAGATGCGGAATGAATACTCTTTTTTATACAGATTTTAGGCTCCACACAGAATACCATTAGATTTTCGGAACCATATGGTCTCATCCTTGCTGTATGATAATATTTTTTGTGGGATATGCTTAACACAAGCAATCCAATGAGTACTTAAAAAAACAATGAATACGAATTGTTCACATTCTAATATATATGGTAATGTAATTTATTTTTTGTATTCCCTTATTATTTATGATATATAATTTAAGAGTCGTGTTCCAGGTTCTGTTTTTTTTGTAAATAATTTATTTAATATGTGTAATTATAAAATTTAAAATCTTATAAGAAAGTTTCGTGAAATGAACCTCTTGCAAAGAAATTCCACATATTTTGGTAAAATTGTATGTTATAGTGAATTGGTAGTAATATGTTTTACTGAAGTCTTCTTGGATGACATGAGAAAAGATTCATCGTGTCGTGTCCATACATTTTATGAATATTTCATTACGACTGATTTTTGTCATTCAGTTATAAGAGGAATTCAGAAGTCACCAATTCAATCATTTTAGTGCAGTTACCAATGTCTTAACAGTTTTTATTTTTCATAAGTAAAAAAAGCAGCGTTTTTACAAACTTTAGGGTTTTACTGTTTGTAGTAAAAGATTTTATTTAGAAAATATTTAAACATTATATTTTATATTTATTCTTGAGAGAGATATTGAATAAATATTTATTTTTTGTTTCATTTTCTGAATATAAAATATTATCTGCCTGCGATACAAAGTTGTTAGTGAAAATATCATAATATAAGAACAAGCTTTAAACGTGTATAATAATCAAAATACAAATTTTTCGTGCTGTGGAAACATTTTCTCATCTCAATTAAAATCTAGTTTCTTTAATGACATTGAATCTTTTAATTCCATTAACAATATAAATACTGCAAGCTGAGCTCTGTTAATGCAGTGACAAACAAAATTATGTATACAGTCTGTTCCTGTGAAAATCACCCTTATATATATAGTGTTAAGTAGTCATATCGTGTAAGTTGAAAGTTGTAAATCTATTGGCTATTGTTCCGTCAGCTAAGTTATGCTAGTCTGGACGTACGACATCATTTGTTGTGTAAATCGTCTTCTATTTATGTTTCTTGTTCGTACTGATAGCCATTAGCTCCAGGTGTTGTAATTTAATATAACTTAATTATGATAACACCATAATTCTTATTTTAAGCACGATTGTATGTAATTTTCAAGCTTTTCACAGCATGTCTTTTTATGAACAATACTTTTACTTGTATTTTGTCAAATAATAAAATATTCAGGTAATAAATACTTTATCACCACCTTAATATTTGTGATAGTGAAAATGATTTTCATCGAGGACGAAGCGCTGGTCCACTTCTAACATATTTATCTCATCAATGGGCTGAAGCCCTCATGAACAAAGGAGAAGCTTTGAAAATCTACCTCGGTATCACGAAAGCCTTCGATACAATCTTCGTTTTGCGATGAAAATTTGGTGGGTAGTTCCACGCCCAACCGGGGAGTTGGTAATGATATTTTTTGACCAGCCCCCGACTCATTCTCCCTTTCCTTGAGTTCTTGAACTTACAAAGATTGTAGAGCCTAGCTGTGGTCAAATTATTACAGCTCGCACATTGGCTGGTTTAACCGGGGAAGTCCCACCGTCTTACAGAAGATCGACGTGAAGTAGCCGATATTGACTGCGTTTCGTCCGATAAGTAAGAGAGCCGGTTGCCATTTGCCTATCCCAAGTTTTCCTGACCTCTCCCGATTCCCACCCCTTCTTACAAATAACAAATAGAACAAATTTAAATTATAAAATATACTAAGAAAATTTACGGACACTTGCGAGATACCAGAATGTACCGTTATAGTCCAGTCATTTTGTGAAAAAAAAATAGGTTATATGGAATGTTTTCCGGGAGTTTCGAAAATTGCTGAATTTATAGATTTCGGTACTTTCTTTTCGAATTTCAATTTTGCCAACTCGTACCCACCCGCTCGCGCGCGGTTTTTAAAAAATGGCACCCAAAAACTGTATTTAAGGAATATCTCTTTTCCAACGCATGTTACAAAAAAAAAATATGTACAAAATTAAACTAGACAAAATTTCCTACAATTCATGTATATATATTTTTTTTCATAAAATCAATAGTTTTAGGCTTACGGGCGCCGCAAAGTATTATTGATCTGCTCCACCACGTGTTTTCGTATATTTTTCTAAATTATTATACTACTGCCGCCAGTTTTATAGAAGCAGGTTTTATGGTAATATTTCGCCATTGTATTGGGGCCCTTTCTCTCCAATTTGGAGACTATACACTGTGTATAGTCTCCAATTTGGAGACTATACACTGTGTATAGTCTCCATATTCTCTACCTTCAACGAAAGAACTGTCAGTAGAAGCTATATTACGAGAAATATTTAGTATAATATAAAATAATATGATAAATATTAAATTTCTTATTTTATATTCAATTTCAAGTATTAATTTTGTTCTTATTAGGTAAATCTTATAATTTTATATTTGAACATATCAAAGTTATGGGCAGCCTAGAGGGCTGTTATTGTTTTAAAAAAATACCCCACATTATAAATACAATAGTAGAATTTTGAACAGAAAAATCACTGCCTCAATCTAAATTTGATTGCAACCATTGGGTATTGTTCAAATAAAACTAAAATGAAAAAAAATAATTATCCTTCTTCAATTTGTTTTCAAATCTGTTACCCTAATAATGACTGATATTTCCAAATATAATCGATGAAAATATAACACATTTTTTCCATATTCCATGATAAACTCTGTAAATAACATTAAATAATAAATCAGTCGAATGTAAAATAATGTCACAGTCTTCTATAATATACGTATTTGTCACAAACGGAAACCATACACAATACGTCGTTACTCGACGCCGGTGGACGTCCACCGGTCATGGAAATATTATAAGGTACAGGACTTTAAATATATTACAATGATGATAGGTTTCATGAAAATAAAGTTATCAGACCGCAAAAATAATTTTGATTTTATTTTAAACTAATAAAAAATAAATTTAAAAACCTTAAGGTATGTATTCAAAGTTCTGTGAACAATCACAACAAACCAAAGCAGGACTAATTTTAAATTTTAAATTTATGAAGATTCAAGAACACCTCAGGTGTTCGTTTTCGGAACCAAGTAGGAAACAGACTCAGACTTCGCGAGTATTCATTTAAATAAAACTAATATTATTTTTACTAAATAGTCTCGACTTTTCAATTACTTTGCGGCAACCGAGGAGACGAGATGTGAATGTCTGTCAGTTGGTCTTGTGTTTTATCATCTACCACCAAAGATTACTTAATTTTCTGACGCATCACTTTGGATGCCTGGGGTGTGGTCACAGAAATGCGATATTGTAATTTATAAGATGGGTTTCCAGGATAGATTACAGTCGTCTTTTCTATTGAAATTGGGATGGTTTTAGTTTCAATAGCCTCGCAGATTAGTCTGGGTATGTACCAGTCTTCACAAGCGAGAATCTGTGGTTTATCACGGTAGTAGTCCGTAGTGGCCTGGTTTGTTCATTGTACGTTCACACGGGGCTGACTTCTTTACTTCGCTGCGTAGCGAGAATGTCATGCGCATGTGCTTGGAATCTGCTGACTCAATCAATTTCTCTCCCCCTTTTGCGTTGGCAAATTGGACGCTACTCTTTGGTAACGGCAATAACAGGTATAGTACGCGCATGCATTCGAGCGCCATGAATTCCCTCTCGCTGTTTCTTTTTATCCCCCCCGCATCTCCAGGAGCTTAAAACGTTTAACGCAATCTTGTATGAAGTCGCATAAAAAGTTTCACTTCAAAAAAATTAGAAGTGACTAAAACGAGAAGACGAACAGTGCTACATACAAAAGGCAAATTTATTATCAAATGGACTGCCACATCCCACTCAACATGTTTTAGTCACATTAAATCACACTCCAAATATATTTTTTTATTACTGGTTATTATATAATATTTTCTTATATTCACTATACCATTACCAGTAACATTCTACCTGTATATTGGTTTTTAATAGCACATTTTTTTAATTACTTCATTATCTATTGTTTAACACACAATAATATCGTTTATATGAGGAATAAAATTGTTAAACATAAATGGCACTGTCATAACTAAGTTTTAACATATTCCTGTGTCTTTTGAGCTTCTGTGAGAGTAAGTGAGATTTTTATAATTAGTGAAGAACAAACTACTTACAGAACTAGAA
>JAAAKD020000486.1:9464464-9477333 GCA_010014825.2 Danaus melanippus
ATTGTATTATAAGGTTATTTTTTATATAAATAAAAGAAAAACAGCTATGTTTATGATAGTAACACAGACGCTACTTACAATTAAGATTTTCCTTCAATCAATTTCCACAATTCGGGTCTCGTGTAAAGAGAATCAGATTATAATGCATATGCTTATCTATATTAGTTTAGTTTTATTGAATGAGTAGTTCGTAATAATTACATATTAGCTGAATATAATGTGTGATACTAATGTTGATGAGTCTTCACACATATATTAACAATTTTATCACTCTACAACTTTACTCTATTAATCGATAAACAAATATTTTCCCGTAGATATTTAAAAAATTTAATTATAAATATGAATTTTTAAAAAATGACTTCTACACCCTTATGTATGCATATAGGTCATTTGAAATTATTATAAGTGGCCTTAATTAAAAGTAGTTTTATTTTATTCATTTCTTCATTTTCAATATGAATTTCACAGTTGTGGTAAATTGAAAGATGTTTAAAGTTATCTTAATGGTATAATGAAGATGGGCCAGCATAATGTAATTTATATTTCTAACAAAGAAAGAAAAGTCTCTCCCTCTGAACTGGCGCTTCTCATTACAAAAACATTTCTATTCATTTAAAAATGTAATGAAAATGAAATGCTAGTTTCTCATTTACTTAAAAAATATGACTCTATTTGGCAAATTAAAACTGCACTCTTAATTATGAGAGTTATACATTTTTACACCTATACACTGTATTGAGCAGTATATAAATAATTTTCTTTCACGGATGAGTACTTTTAGTATCTCCATTTAATTCAAACATTTTTTAAATGACCTACATATTTATAAAACACACATTGAGTATTCAATTTAAAACGGAGTGAGAAGTACATAATCAATCGTGTGTCAAAAATCTTGTCAAGTCCCGAATTCTTTCATGGACAAAAAAAAATATTTTCAGCTACTTCTAACAGTTTAGTTTTCTTTCAGTCTCTTTTAAGAAACAACCTCATATTGGAGAACATTTAAAAATCATTCAAACAGTAACACTTTTATTTAGTTTACTTTTTAAGATAAATAAGGAGTATATGTAGCTGGCAGTCTCTTTTGATCACTGTAAATTAAATCTTGTGGCTTATACTCAATGAAATTACGGGGGTTTGAGAACATCTCGGATGGCTTAAAAAGCGATGTTAGGACCTTGCCCTTTTTCTGTGTTCGTAACACTATTTGGCCCCGTGGTCAGGTGTTATAAGATTTATAAATTCTGTGGCTTACATTTTTTTTGTATATATTTTATAGAAATTTATGCATGTGATAAATATGTCTGGTGTAAAACACTCCCGACCACACGAGATCACTGACACAAGAGCCGCTTTGAAACAAAACTGTTATTGTTACCGTTCAGTATTATAAAATAAACTCTAACAGTTGTTTAAAATATCTGAAATTATTGTTGATGACGAGGAAGAGCATCGGACGTTTGTATTTGAAAAGAAGAATATAAAACTAAATTTTAATGAAGTGCACTCGTTAATAAAACCGACTACTTCATAAAAACACAGCGTTTTACTTAACTACTTCATTTCCACTCCCGATTATTTGCCGTTCATAATTAAGTTTGAATTCCGCAGCGAGTTGGAGATAAAATTACTTATGTTTGATAAGGTAATATAATTTAATTTTGCGAACGTTCAAGACGTGTTCGTATAAAATATTAATTAAATAATACATTATATTAAATAATAAATCGGTTAATGTATAACAACCAATCATCTCGGTAACACAGGTTATAAGAAGCTTGTTATGTTTAATAATCTAAATATATATTACATATTTTGGTTTTGCCAGTTAATGAACGTCTTTAAAATACCTCCTACTTGTTTATTTAACATCAAATAATTGAAAGTTATCAAATATTACAAATTATCTTTAAAGCAATTTAATAGAAACGATTAAGTCCGAATTTTTAATACAAATTTGTTCTCGATGACAAACAATATTACCAATGTGTCTCCATTTTAGAACTAATAAAGCCTACTACTACTACTCATGGTCTACTCATGGTCGCGGACCTGTTATATTTTTCAGACCAATTATATGATTATGTAGTTATTAATTAAGAAACATTGTATTTTATCATCATTATTTTAGGACTTATTACGTCCGTAAAGAAGTCGAAATAAATCAAGGGTGTTGGCACATCTTCTGAAATCATTTTACAAGAATACATAAACGAAAAATAACACAATCTTAGACTATTATAAGCAATTAGATTGTATTGATATCAGTTCACGGTTACTTGTTGTTGTTCCAAAGAATAGCATCTCTTATATGTATATAATTATTGATTGTTATATCGAAATGTAATTTGTTTTTCGTTCACACTTTCCAAGTATATCTGTAAAAATTATTCGGGACGTCACGTTTGTAATATTTCTCTTTTTATTTTAATATAACATTTTTACACGTCTGTGTTAAATTTCTCCTCAGGGTTGCAATTCCAATCGACCTCCAGACTACTTCATGAAATTACTCGCACATTTTCTACCTTCGTCTCCACTTGTATTTTCTTTACGAATTCATAAAAGCAACAATATTAAAGGTGTAATTATTTTATTATTTGGAGTGATCTTATTTCCTTATTACCTTTTATTATTAATAATAAACTTTTCGCCCACAGAAAGTTTAAACTCACACTTACTCAACATATATACATATAGATAAAATTGAGGTGTCTTTATTTAATTTTGAATAAATAATTTTCACTAAACGTCTATCCGTCTTTCTAACTGTCGTCGTTCTATCTATCTATATGTCCGCCTGTCTGTTTGTTCGGGCAAATCTCTATAAAATCTCTATATTTAGACGGGAATTTTACTCACAGGTGGCTGATATCATACGGAAATACTGGGCTAGTTTTAAGACAAATTTTAGTAATATTCTTTATAGAATAAGGAAACCAAAAACTAAAATTATTATAAGGATGATAATGCTTATCTCAAAGGGGATTTACTGTGTGAGCAAAGTCTCAGACAACAGCTGTTTTATAAATTAAAATGAAACTGATAACCTTGGAGAAAGTCTTCGTTATTGACTATGAACGAAACTTTATCAAATATACATATATATATGACGGCGCATTTGTAATTTTAGAAATTAAATTGATTATTTTTACGATAGATATATTACCTATTTAGTAAAAGTGAGCGTCACTAACGGAAGAATAGAGATCTTCAAGTGACAGACCGCTTGACGTAACACGAGGAAGTGGATGTATCGTGCTAAGATCGGCGAATTGAGCCGCTGTAGGAAAGATATGCCACGTTGTCCGCGGAACGTCGTGTGATTTCGATAAATACTGAATACGAACTTTGTAATTGAACCTTGGTCATTGAGTGTAATTAATTGTAGTGTGTGCTAATTAATTGTTTGAATTATAACGTCGATAACCTATACGTCAAGTGTCAATTGTTTTCCTATTGCCCATCAACCTACGCCGCTATGGAACGAGGAAATAATCCTGATAAAGGCCAAGTTTCTATGTATATAAGGGATATAACATTTGTTATAAACCTTTTGTTTTTTTATATCTACCTGTTATTTCTGGTATTTTAGAAAGTTCTTTAAATTTTAAATTTTTTATAATGCTTCATCCATGTGTCTGTTCCTTTGTCTGTGTTATCTACGTCGCGTCGTTCCCATCATCTTGCCTATTAACTTCTTCTTCTACCTGGCAATTTCCCAACTTTTAGCCAGGGTCTGCCTTACATGTTGTGAATAATTTTTTTTATTTTTTTTAAAGAGTTTTGGCAATTTTTTTTTACGACCGGCCGCCTGCCTGACATCAACCCTCTTTGGGAATGCATTAATCAGTGATGTCTAAATACTCTTAGAAAGTACATATGACTCGGAAGAATCACATAAGTACTTGCCTGGTTTCGAACCCGCGCCCTCATACATGAGAGGCGGACCTTTTAACCACTAGGCCACCACTGACTGTTAAGTTTTCCTAGATAAGTTAATCTTGCCTATTAATTTATCTAGGAAAATCTGTTGACAGCTATCAATACCAGAATATTATCAGTAATCTAATAGGGAAAGAGATTATTGAAATTATTTAGGTAAAGATTCATTCAGCAAACCGCAGCTCCCGGTACATGTTTCATCGACACCGCATCTTCCAAGTGTCAATTTTCTGGGTAGAATTTTCCGATGCATGAACCAATTGAGAATATTAAAGGATGGACTAATTTTGTTGTTTTATTTTTATTTTATTTGAACAGTAAGTATATTAGATATCATATTTGTTCTATTTAGAAATTGGTCTCAGTGGACATTTCAATGACACAAGAGAAATTTCTTTCTCTTTCCTAAAGTTTATAAAAACTGTAAGCAATTTGAATTTAATGACTTTCACAAGTAATACATGTACATATTAAGAAAGATTTTGATTATATTAAGATAAATTTTGATTATTTCTACAGTAACCGTGTTCACGAAAAGAGAAGATGTATTAAAACTCGAAGTGCGCACCAAAAATTTACACACTTAATAAAATATTATTTTTATATCAGTTCCTTTTGTTTCTTTCTGAATCGATTTGTTGCTGTTTATTACTTAATGCAATCGTTGAACGATAAAATTTTCATATTAAATACATCACTTTAATCGCACCGTGGTGTCATAAAATGTTCCATGAATTTCAGAGTTCTTTTTACTGAAACTGTATATTTATATTTTATTGTATTGGGTTGTCAAATATCTCCCTTCCGCTTTTTTTGATCTTAATTCAATGCTTTACAAAAAGTGTCAAGTGATCGGATTTAGTTAAAATATGCACCGTTTTGTCCGACAGTCTGTTTTCATTTAGACGGCAACTTTACAATACTCCTCTCGTAGAAATCCCTGTCCTTATTTGCGAAGAACTCCGACAGCCACTTTTCACAAGCATCTTTTAAGTTGTATTCAGCCTTCAGCAGATGGTTTAAAATGGTTTGGTGACTAATTCCAAATCTCTTGGGCGATATCACGAAATGCCACATGCCGGTCTAAATCGATGTTTACCATGATTAATCGGTATTCTTCGTTACAGGTCTTCCGCCGGCTGGCATATCCATGGTGTCGTTTTCACCGGTCCTGAAGTGTTGAAACCATTCCTCCGCGATTTCAAGTGATGGAGTACCTTCCCCCAAAACACCACTAATCTCATGGAACGTTTCTGTAGCGAAATTGCTTTTAACAAAGGAATACTTTAAAATAGCTCGAATTTCGGAGTAAGTAAATTAGCTTAAAACAGCTTATATAACGATATCTCTAGTTTTATATGTGATACTTTAATTAAATTAATGCCTTCATATAAATTAATTCATCAATTGTAATAAGGTGGCACAACTTAATCATTCTAAACCTCCTTTTACTTCATATAAACTCTTAATTCAAATGAAACTCGACCGTCATTGCCTCATATATCATAACACAATTTAGATTTTGACAGACATTCCAATTCTCGAGCTGTCTCGTTGGCTCGTTGTTGCCGACACTACAAACATGTTCTATTATTACAACTTTTACATGCTTTAAAGCAATTGCCAGTAACTGTCACTTGTGGAGTTGCTGACAGTATCATGTTATGATAGAATTTATGTCTACTCTTATTGAGATACTATCTAATGTCAGCGGAAAATAAACCCCCTTTTAAGATACGAGCTATCATTCTCATGAAGATTAATACGGTTTCTCCAGTACTCCTTTATCAGATGGTGACAATAGAAATACCTCAAGTAACTCCCCGTTCGAAAAAAAAAAAACGGCCTATAATTGAAAGAGCACCAGCGTAACAATTGTATAAACGAATTGAAAACTTCTTCCTTCTCACAGTCTGTTATGATGTAGCCTAAGTTATTCTTTATGATATTATCTAACAGCGAATGAAATTTCCATCAAAATAGGTCCAGCCGTTCTAAAGAGTAGCAGAAACAAATATATAGAAACAAATATTTTACGTATCATTTTTATTTTATTGACTAAGTCAGTTCTACTAATTTATTTTTTCTGTATATGTTTGGATAACCTTTCCTTTAAATGAACCCGCCACCCAATCCCGTGTTAGCTATCTTGAGAAGTAACTAAATTATCATATAAATGTTTTTTATCGATTTTTACTGCCATTTTGGCCCAATTATTCGTTTTTATTGTAAATCGTGTCTTACAATTTTCATCGTTTGTAAGCATAGTCTAATGAGATACTGAATACCATTTCAATAACTTAAAATTTAAGATTTAATTCAGAGGTGTAAAAATAGTTGAATTATTATTTATTGTCCTTTTTATAATCTCCTTTAATATAAAAACTTCCATTTGAATAGGTGTTGTCTATTACTATACATGTATACTTTTTCGATTTTTCAATCATGAAATCCATTTTAACATAAGACAATTTAAAACGGAACTTATCTTTTCTAATTTGTCTTTATAATAATTGCCAATGCGAATTAACATTTATCTCCAGAAGTAAATAAGAATAACTCCAATCAATAGTCTCAAGGCATTAAGCATCCAAACAAAACAGTATTCTTATAAATCTCTAAGATTTAAAAGCATGAAGGTAACGGTGATCCGTGCACGATATTATCAGTTAAACAACAAGCTTTTAGACAAAGATAGCGTCAGAACTCCCTTTGTTGGAAAACATTCAACTGAATGCGTGTTTCCCCTACGTGATACCTGTCAGGTGATCAGCGGGGCGTTTCTTCCTTATCGAGTTTGCGATTCAAGTAATCTTCTGGCGTTCATTGAATATTAAATGTGAAAGTTTTTTTTTCTCTCCCCTTATAAGGCGTTTGTTAACAGAGCAACTTGTCCAACAGAAATTCAGTAGAGTATTGCATCTAGAGAGACGATTAAGTTGGGTACAGTAAATCGTTTTAGACTTGAATGCTAACATTATGGGATTGGTGTCGTTTCTACTATTACAAAAATGAACACAGGCATTATAATTGTTCAGAAAATAACACGTACTTACTTGGTTCTCATAGCTTATGTATCATTAATTTTAGTTTACAAACATTATAAATTATTATTTTGCTATAATAATTGATCTTTTTCAAATATTTTTTTGTTTGTTCTGACCTTTTATCACGATCAAGTTAAATATTTTTGTCAGTTGCTATTCTTTCCTATCGTGTATTTAAATATTTTTCTCAACTTGGTATGGAAGGAATTGAATACAAATTAAGCTTTAAATGATTTATTGTATGAATAAGAATAATTGACAAAAATAGCTTTCTTCTATAATTTGGTTAAAAGGAAGATAACAATAACGTCAAATAAAGTTTGACTATTAACTTCGTGACACAGTAGATTATTTGAAGTCAGTTTAATTATATAATACATTCATTAATTTATTTCACTTCAGATATTACTTTTCATTAGCTTGAATTATATTCACACATGTATTTTGAAAGGAAACCTCAGTGTTCATTTGATAACAAGTAATACGTTATAGATGTCACGTTATTCTGATGAAACATCAACACGGTATGCTTCACAAATTGCTTTGTCGTTAGCTTTGAAAGCAATAATAGGGCATTAAGCTATTGAATGGAACCAGATGGAGAACGTGCTTTGGATGCATTTGGTTATTGGTATTGAGAACTATGGAAGTAGATTCACAATCATTACATTTTCATTATTAGGTAAAACGACGTATTTTTAACTTTAAGTAATAAGGAATCAAAGTAATATACGGTAGTGAAAGTTAATTCACTACAAACGTAGAAAAAAGATATTATTTTAAATGTGTCCTGGTTAATTGTCCTTTTATAAATTACGTATAAGCTCGTCACTGTGTTATATATTTTAACCATCCCAGCAGTATTTAAAGCTACAGCAGGTTTTTTATTGGTCTAAAAAAATATTTGATAAGACTTGACTAAAATTGAAATTAATTTTAATTTTACTAAACATTAGCTAATGAAGTCAAAACATTTATTTCTTTTTAATAAATTTTAGTTAGTGAAACAAAAATGTTAATTTAAATCATCTTTCATATTAACTTCCAGCAAACTTCAGCTGCGCTTCTGATTTTATAGATATTAATAAATAAACATAACTTTTTTGTTATCCTGGTTTTTAAAAGGTTTTACTCAGAGAATAACCTTAAATATCCCGACCTCATTTTTATCTTTGTTTCTTTTGAACTGAATGTGGTTTTGTCACCTCATGTCAGTGTTCGTTTATTTCATTTTTGTCTTTGTGTTAGACATCTTCCCCAATCAATAATTGATCTCTAATGTTATTTTCATTATAATAAGTAATGTTAGTGTCTTTTAATGACAGTCTCTTTTAACATCTTAATGCAATACACATCTGCAAAACATATATGTATATATATTATAACATTTTTATTATTGTATTATATTTATGTAGTTACATTTTTATATTAACGTGTCATTGTATTTATATCGATCTTTAATGGCTGGCTGCATGCTGTCAGCTTACCCCGTGTTTGTATCGTTACACTGCATACGAGTAGGGATCCTTAAAAGTCTTTTATACATAAATCTTTTAACATTATAGCGTTAAGATACGTTATTTAATGATAAACACGAAAGGCATAGTTTGTTGTCTGATACTAAACACTCGTATATCTTTTTTAGTTTAATTTTTTACTTTTTTTTTATTCTTAAACTAATTGATTAACACATTAATATTCTTTAACTACTTAATACATAACTTTTAACTACTTGATTGGTCAAAAAATGTTTGAAAACAGACGGAATGATGAACTTCAATAGGCACAGAAGAAAGAAATTTATTTAATTATTTTATATATAATTAAATATATTCATTACCTTTGATAATATCACAAAGTTTTTCTTTGTGAAATCCTAAGGTTTCATTGTAAAGTTTCAACCGACATGAATTGTCAAACGTTAACCATTTTCAATTCCGATATGTGACTTTTATTTTCAAAATGTTGACAGCTGAAAGAAGAAATGATATCGGTTATGAAAACATATTTATGAGATTTCAAGTCTTATATTAGCTTTATTGAATTTATTTTGCATTCATTTAGTTACGTAACAAAAAATATCGACCAATGTGGAATATGATACATATTGAATAAGGAGGAGAGTGATGATTAAAAACTTGATCTCCATATAGTCGTATATAATTCTTATAAACATTATGTATCTCATATAAATTGTATTCGTTTATGATATAACATTGTTTAATAGGTTATCACTTTTATCTACGGCAATAAATACGGTTCAAATAATAAAAAAAGAAAAGGTTTGAAGAAAATACAAACGGGTTGAGAAAGTTCTGGAAGTTAACAAAAGAGTCTTTAAATATTGTAACAATAGTTTGTTTATAAGTCGTTCCTTTGTCAAGTGGCGCCCCCTCGTGTGCAAATAATAACATCATGACATGAACACTTTGATGTATGACTGTGATAAATGCTCCTACAAAATATTATTTATGTGTTTGGATTTTTGTTTGCTGTGTATAACATTCTATACATAATTTACTCAACTCGTATTTTGTTCAGTTTAATATAAAATGAATTTTCTTTATACCTTTACTTGTTCATATCAGCATCATGCTTCAGTTTCTGTGAGAGTTAATCAAAACTAATATCACAAACTTCAAAATGTTAGAGTGAAAATCAATTCCATTAAAATGTTACGTATTTCCCTGTGACATGACCTCAAATTCAGGTTACGTCGTATGATACAAGCGTCTACGTTACTTATTGAAGAGCTTACAGCACGCACCGCCAACCTTCTCCCATGTAGGGAAACATAATATTTTGATGGATCTTGATTGATATACATCACACAATATCGTATGAAAATAGCTGAGGAAATATATTTAATGCGTACAGCCTCAGTATAACAGCTCCTCTCATACAACTTACACCACACGCCCGACGCTACAAGATAACAAACTATTTGGTCCACTGTAGCGGCTAATCAAATTTTTCCCTCACCTAAACTATTCTATAGCACAGGTCAAAGTTTTCATGTGAAGTTATGGACAATATTACTTGTTTGTTATCTGTCTAGGAATATTATCAATTCCCATCTATTGTTATTAAATACAGTGTTGATATTCTTCAGCTGATCATAAAAATGCATGAGACGATTTTTAATTATTTTAATAATAAACCTCATTTATTCTATAAATGAGGGATCTTAACGAAAAAAAAACAACATAATTTCTTCTAATTAATTAACAAATTCATAATTTCATCCACATAAGAGAAACAGTAATCCTTTTTTTTTTAAATATGTATAATTTAAAACTAAAACCTCAAAATTATATGAATAATCCAACAAGAAAGATCTATGTTGCGTAAGTACAAGACCCATCTAGACAGTGAAAGGAATCGACTAAAATTCTTTTATTGTTAAAGGGAAATCGTTGTATGATTTAGAAAATAAGAATCAATAAGTGTTTGGGAATAGTAAAACCTTGGCATCTTTGTCCCTTTTCATATTGAAATTAGGTTTGGGCTTCTGAGAATTTTTATACACAAATATCAGAAATTCCAATAGGTTTACTCGCTAATGTAAAAGTTGTTATTGTGAACAAATAATTATAAAACTTTCAATATGATTTTCTTCTCATTTAAATTGTCGTTTAAATTCCGTGAAAGACATATTTTAAAAAGAAAATATTATCAACCTTCTTATCACAAAAGGACAAACAGAAGTGACATCTTCAGTTTAATGTTAAAAAAGATAAAAACACAAAGCAATCTTAAATGTTCAAACCGTCTCTGATAGTGAGGTTGAAAAGAAAATAGCAAACAAAATCGCACTGCATTCCTTATATAAAATCATTCTGCTTCGACGTAAGAAGAGATTAAAAACTGAATATTAACTCGCAGAATTGGAAATAAGTAATGCGAGGGGTGAAGTTAGACAACTTTATTTATATGTAATAAAAGGAAAAATCATACATCCCCTTATAATAATATGATATTTATACATGTTTCATAAGAAACTGGCGAACGACAATTTTTATCGCAAGCAATATCAAAGAAAAATTACAAAAGTCGCACCAATCGTATGTCCATAGAGCTAGATTGGATAAGGGAGAAATGTGACCGAGTTTACTTCCAACAAGATACGGCACAATAAAAACCTCATAAGCAATAATAAAGATGGTATAGCTATATCATAGATAACTCACAGTAGATTAAATAACTCGGATTTATTACGTGCTCTGAATGTCTAACGTATAAATAGTGGCTGTTGTACAACGAATACAGAATAGTTTTAGGCCAAATCCTCTCGTATTCCGCTTTACTGTGTTAGACGAATTCTAAATAACGACGCTTTCGATTCGAGTTGTGCCCCGTCCAGTGCGAGTATAGTGTGAACTTTATCATACGTGATCGGTATGAAAACAGCAATGGATGTAATTTAATGTAGCGACAGATTGATGGCGTTCAAGTTCGAGGGAGAGCAATATGTATGCAGGAGGGAATAACGAAAAAATTAAATTAGTGAAGTTCCAGCAAAAGTTGCTCAAAATCGAGGAAAAATAAATACAGTAAAGACGGGCAAGCTTCGCTCGTAAGGATACTTGTTGGGCGTTATTTATTCACTTCTGATGATTACATAAGTTTGCATATTTGTGTTTTCTATTACATTTGGGCTTTTGTTTGACAAATGTTTTAGACGTTCCTATTTAAAAAGTTACGAGACGGCGATAACGACTCGTAAAGTTTTTTAATGTCTTTAGAAGTATAATTCCATACTAAATCTTTTTACCGCACGTTGAAGTACTATTAACACTGAAATTAATATATATATATATATTGTCGCGGCTCCTGCTACAATTCACAGAGCAATGATGTCAACAACCGTTAACCATCTTATTTACACAGGCGCAACTATTAAAACTTTTTCTAATACTACCCTAACACATAATTACAATATAAATTCTTTCTTTGTCTAAAACGTAGTCTAAAACTCGCCTTCGTACTGTGCAACGGAACTGTCTATTAAAACTGAAAATAAACACTATTCACAAGATTTTCGGGTTTTATTCCTAATAATAAGACTCGCAAGTGTCTCAATTGAAGACATATATATATATATATATATATATATATATATATATATATACAATCTGAAGAGTTTCTTTTGTTTATATCATGTACACATATCCTGAGAAAAGGATTTAATTTGATATAAACGTTAAATTACTATGTTCTAACTACTTTTATCAATCAATTAATAATTACCAAATATAAATATTACAAATACATACGAATGCAGGTTCATATTATAAAATTGATGAATTTCTTTGTAATTGGCCCTGCAAATCCATCACAGGAATTTATGATTCGATTCGAAGATTTTTTCAGATAAATTTGTTTACTATAAAAGGCTATAAAGAATTAACCTCTACTGTAAGAGAAATAGAATACAAGTTCCAGAGAAAAAATTACCAAATAATGATATCGCATTAGGATATGAAAATTAAAAACATGTCATGTTATCCTGTTACAGATAAAATCGATAATGAAGTTGGTTGTAATCAAATGTAGTTATTGATAATATCATAATTATAAGTTCTTAAACAACTGACTCGTTATAGTTTTATGAAGTGAATATAAACAGTTGTTAGGAGTGAGTCAGGACGCTCGTTAATCATAAACAGTTTACAGTGAGCTTGTAAGCGGAGAGCTCAGGATCAATCATCGACTCTATAAACTCAAATAACATGCCAATAGCAAAACAAATTTATATTCCATTTTGAACAAAGTTATATTTTTGTACTATATTTTCTATAGTCACTAATAAATGTCTTCAACAAAATATTTGATCGATGAAAATGATTATATAATTACTTAAAACAAGTA
>JAAAKD020000486.1:9502949-9514035 GCA_010014825.2 Danaus melanippus
GTGTTTGTGTAAAAGATCGGTTTTAAAGACGCTGTTTTTCTTTAGACGTTAAATATCAAAACCGTCGCTGGATTTTGCTCTTTACCTGTTATTAGCTCTATTGTTAAATTGAAATTCAAAAGTTTTAACTGCCTTGAAAATCTCAAATATAAACAAATAAATACATTCGCAGCTAACCACCAGGATCTCTTTGATACTAAAAAAAATACTACATAAATAAAAACAGATTTACAAAAAATACCGAATAAGAAAAATAAGTCCATTACTTTGGAAGCACGGAAGAGATTAAGGCCAGATAACAGAAGGAAGTAAATCTTCAATGGAGGTTAAAGAAGACAAAGTAAATCTGCCAGCGGTACAATTTATTCATTTGTGTTTTATTTACATTAAATTTACCGTGTTTAATGAAATTATTAAAAATACACAACATTCATATTAATTACTTTCGCAGTATTATTAACTCAGGAAGGTAAAGTTCGGTTTTTAATTGATTAGTTGTTGACTTAGACGTCACCGTAACCAGATGTTATGAATACAAAAATGTATGCTGTTTTCAGGAGTATGACTGGTAGGCAGTCATTAACATTTTCGAGTGCTGATCCGATTTAATTTTACTCGATTATATAAAGTCGATCGTGTCTCAATTATAATAAATTTTGTAAGCATCTAAGATTATAAAATGAATTGTGTAATGTTCTGTTATAATAAATGTCAAAACACCTTGACTCGATGATGGGAAAATGAATATTGATCTAGAGGTAGTGATGTGGCCAAAGACATCGTTGACCTTGCACTGATTCGTAAATTAATGGCGTCATTAAACTGGTCATCTATATTTAAAAATAAGTGGACATTTTTGATCTTTAAGAAGACTAAAAAAACAAGAAGTAACTTTTCTATCAGAAGCAATTTTAAATTAGGTTCGTTGTGGATGTTTAAAACCGACTCTCACATTATTTCCGGGTAGCCTCGGAACTTAATAATAATGTTTATGTTCGTCGACAGCATGGGCAGAGCAAGTATCAACATTTTCAGTAGTAAGGAGAATTTTCTATATATTCGATTTGGATAAATTTAAATAAATTAAATTTTTTTTACTGCTTAAGTTAAAACGTTTCTGTGCATGAAGTACTAAATACCCCGTAACAATGTTACAAATTTATGATTTTATTTTTATTTAAAAATAAGATAATAAAATAGAAATTATGATCTTTATATATTTGTTAATTATTAAGAATTAAGAAACTGTATTAAAGTCACACACTTAATCTAGAACTCAGCTTTTCCAGTCTTTTTACAGTAATTATTATTAGACCGAACAAAGTTAATCATTGAATTTTTCTGTATATTGCTAAGAAATTTTAGAAATTCCACATTTTACAAGAAGATAAAAATAGTTATATCTTAAAATTTATCATTTACAAATGTATCGACATCATGTGTAACATATTAAACCAACCCATTTCGCTATTTCTTTCGACTACGATAAGACGAGTCAAGTTTATCTTTAGAATTTTCTTTTTATTTAATTTTGCTTGCAGTATGTAGCAAGTATATTTACCTATTTATTTTTGATTTTATGTTAAAACTAAGAAAAATCGAGACAAACTTTTTTTTTACTTTAAAATAATCTTTTTTAATACTTAACTAAATATATAGATTTTATTAATATCCATTCACCTTTTGGAGTCGGTGCCAGGTAAAGATTAAGGTACTGATTTGATATATCAAGGTAGGATAATAAATTCGAACGATTTTAACGTAACCTAAACCTAATTGACCAAACATCCTTATTCTCATATAACTAACTCGATAAATATGTATCATAAATATGAAAACCAAAACTATATTTCAATTAATGTTACACAAGTACAATTACAAGATAATTAAGACCTGTTTTTTTATTTCCTTCAACTTTTAGAGGGTCCTATTATGGAAACTTGACTTGGTAACCATAAGATCCCCGACAACTTAATATAAAGAACCATAAAAAAAATTAAAATTAAAAAAATCCTAAATCGATCAAAACGTATTCGAGAAATCTGGGAACATATTTAAAAGATTCCGACGGATTAAGAACCTCCACTTTCGAAGTTGCTTAATAGCAAGATTACGAAATCTGTCCTCCGACTATAAAAGTTACACATAAAACACCGTAAGTAATGACATTACTTAATGTGTATTATGTATGACAACAAATATTAAGGTTTTGTCCAATTTTCTCAAGATGCCATTATATTGTTTTGTTGTAATCACCGTAGTACCATTTGTGAAGTCCACACTTATAAATAAATACATAGAAATCGGTTGTTGAAGAAGTTACTCGTTCATTTGCCCCCAAATATACTTAATGCTAATTTTAGACTTATATTATGATTTTCTCATGACTGCCAATGTCAGGACTCGACCAACTTTAAATACGATTAAACGGGAAGAACTAGTTTTCAAGGAAAATTATTAAAATCCCTCCACCCAGTCAAAAATTATAAGTAAACAAAATTAAAAAAGTGCAGACGAATTGATAACAACAGTTTTTATTAGAATATAATGTTAAAGGAGACATATTGTGATGGCAGAACCGCAACAAGAATATAAAAGTCAAGAGGCTTGGAACATTCTTAAATTTTAATTCAGCCGTGATGAGCAAATGTTATGTATCCATATCACAACGCAAACCATCACATACCTTGACAAAAGCTGCGACAGTACTTTCACCATTACAAAAACTAAAAGAGAACTTGTAGAGAATCCATAACTTTAATAAATACAAGTATAATTGAAAACAGATCATGCACTCCAATACTTTATATAGATAAGGGATAATCGAAATTTGTTCACAGATAGGGATAAGAAATTTTATAAGAATAAGAAATTTCCCCGCTTGTAGAAACTTTCGTCAATGAAAGTAAGAAGTTAAGAATATGGATTAATATAAATAGTTCTTCCTCCAGGGTTTCATTAATTCATGAGGCCTTCTGGTTTGTACATCAAGCGCAATAATTATAGTTGTGAACCCAAACGGTGGTCAGGTATTTTCTTGAGAGACTTCTACTTGATAGTATTGCGGACGTCAAGGACATTGGCAGAATACCGTTTTAAGGATCTAGGTGAACATTGTAAGCGGTTTATGATCGTCGACTACAGATACAGATTAGTTTCAGGATTATCCTTGTTCTGGAGGCATTACCATCCTCAGTACTAAAAGTTTCTGCCTACCTTCTGTAGAGATTACTTTATCGTAACCTTTTATATCTTAAAATTATTTTATTTCATTTAAAATAAAATAAATCAGTGAATTGCAATTTGAAGCTACACTTTCCTTAGTCTGATAATATTTCCTTTTATCTTTCATAAAAAAACGTTCAGTATTCTTTAATAAGGTTATAAAGCTCAGAGCTACGTTGCTGTGTAAGATTCATTTACATGTCCAAGAGCTGAATGAACGATCACACCTACACTATAATGCAATAAAAACACCATCTAAACGCCATGATGTAAGATATAATCTAATAAGTAATAAAAATACTTAAAAACTCCTTTAAAGTCATAAAGTTCTATTTTAAAAATACATATTATAATGAAGATTACATTAAATTCATTATTAAAGGGATACAACAACAAATATGTCGTGCATCCAATCCTCTGAGGCTACGTCTTCAGGACTATACAGTACATACATGACATGTATAACGTATTTAAGACTGTACCTAATAAAACAGTCTATACTTTCGGTATTTAAACGGACACTCCATCAGAATACGATCGACGGAGACTGGGAGGATTTTTCTGCTAAATAGCGAACGAAGAACAATTCAAACGCAGAGAAATTTAATATAAAACTATGGACAGAGATTCATATTTCAACACGGACACATCTGTGACTTGGTTTTCGTGTTTTTTGACTGCGAATTTCCGAACTCGTCTAAAAAACTGTATTAACATTGAAATATTACTATCGTGTGACGAAGTTTAAATTAAAATTGTGTCGGAGTTGGCTTTGTATCGTGCTCTGTAAAAGTTGACGTTGCATGTTTTCAGTTCTCTCCGAATAATTTTACTTCCTTTTTGACTTTTATGTTTTTGAAAATTTCACCAACTATCGTTATTAAATTTTTCTTTTATCTAATATTTCATAAAATTACTATTTTAAACTTATCGTATTTACATTCATCATCCAGTTCATCTAGTTGATTATCATCATCGTCCAATTCATCTAGTTGAGTTGAAAGCAAGTAAGTAAGATTTATGTAAGAAAACTTTAATAGAATTGTTAACTTTATAGCATTCTCAGCGAAAGTAACAATATTTTATGAAGTGAATAAAAGCAGATGTTTTTTTACTACCCTCTTTCAAAGTGGTCGAGACTTGCTTAGAAAATTCGTGATAAGTGATGAAATAAAACGTAATAAGGCATATTAAATTCGCCGTACAGTGGCGAGAGTTAGCAGACTAAAAAAGTACTTTATTCATAAACCTTATAGCAAGCTTAGAATGCCTTTGAGCGAGAACTCAATTAACATAAGATATTTAGGAGCCAGTAAGAATTTTAAGGAAGGGAGCAAAATGTGATGTAATTAAAAAGTTATGTCAGGATGCGGGTCTCTATCGGGCGCCGGTTGCTTTTTATTTCTGTTCGGAGTTTACTTTTATAAAATTATAATCTATAAAAAAAGACATCTTTAATCACCCAACGTCTCTTTGTTTAAGATTTAGACATAAACAATACCCCTTTGAGGTTTATAGTTACAGACAAATAGTCAAAGTTCATTAATTCATTGCTACTCCTCAAACTGGAATAACGGTAGGTATTGGCAAATAAATAATATAACACTTTAATAGTTTTCGTTTACTGTTCGTTGGAACTAAGAGCATAGATTAAAGCAAAATATTAAGTCACTTTCGACTCGAAGCTATCTGCAATTATATCTCAAATATAATTCTGAGTTCTGACATATTTTATTATAATTGAGTAGTGCTGTACTCGCTGGCTAAAATATTTTACAGTGAAATATATCAAAGGCTTGGACTCGGTCGAACCGAACTGTTAAATCGTCACTGTGTCACTTAGCGTTGCTAAATAACGAGCGCGCGATATTTTTCACGCTTTCTAGTTCTTGTGAAAGGCTCTAAAGCATTTTATGATCGGAGCATACGGTACAATAAACTTTTATTGCCGGGACCCGACTGCGGGAGGTAACTTTTTTCGGGAATATTTGTACAAGTTTAGTATTTCATATTAAATAATGTATAGCTACTTATTCTGATTCAAAAATAAATGTTCCGAACATAAATAAAGCTGCGCTATTTTAATACGACAAAAAAACTGAGTTGATATAGGTAAAGGTCCCTTAGAGTTAATATGATTGGATCTTGTTTTGTTTCGACTATTTTATTTTTTTCAACACCCCAATTGGTATATATCAAATTTCTATGAACACCGAAAGCTTCAATATCTGTTCTTTGATAATGATTACGACTCGTGTGTGGGATCGTAGCCAACAATAGAGACGAGGTTCGCGCGTCATTACTCCGAATGTCCAGTATATTTATTTACCTTATACCATCCGATGGTTCTTTGTAAAGGAGATTAATGGCCTAAGTCAGTGGGCCGAGACCGTCTCGATAAGGGTTCTATGCCAGCGAGCCCCATAGGATCTAAGTTCGACCAAATTGTTTCTTTTAGTAGTTCGCTATTCTTTTGGAGACTATTTATGTGATCCGTAAATAAGACCGAAGATCTGTAAGAATAAATGTTCTCATTGATTTTAAATAAAAAATTTTTATGAGGAATTTCATTGTTTCATGACGTGCTGGTGGTGCATTAATAATTATCATCGGTCCTCTGTGGACGACTGTCTCCCTCAGAGTTTACCGGAACCAGAGCCAGTTTATTCAAACTCCAGATGTGAAACACAAATGTAATAAAGTAATGCATAGAAATTGAATTGAAAATGTCGCTTTAGATTTGTTTTCGTATAATGGATTATCGTCGTCCGCTTTGTCTGTGATATATTTTGTAAACGTTTATCCAAAATATATCTCTATATGTGTCACTGAGTCTATTAATATTAACAATCAATGATTTACTGTTAAACAAGTCTGCTCATCCTATCAAAAAGCAAAGTGCAACAAACTGATAAAATTATAAAGAATAGTTAACAACCACGTGCTCTAAATATCCTTAAACCTAAACCATTTAAAGTAAGCAATCGAAGGAGCAAATAAAGCGTTAAGAAGGCGGGTCAGGTGGTTCAAGGGATATATGAGCGGAGTCGAGCCAGGTAAGAGGATGTCTTGGAATTTCTCCGGAGACACAATACTGATAAACATTATCGCTTGGCGCTGCGCCAATGTCACTCGCTAGTAGAGTGACCGTTCATTATGCGTTTTACAGATGTTATTGGTTTTATATATATTTTATCTTGTTCAATGATATAATATAATTATTAATTTTTTTTGATTGATACAAAAAGTAATGTATAATTTCGTTATTTATATAATAAATTACTTCATATATCATTGTACTTATGTGATTTACGTTACAAAAATGATTGTTTCATACTCTGTCCTCATACTTATTTCTTAGTTTATTATGGTCTCCCTACCCACAATGGACGTAGCTTATACAATGTTATTTTGTAAATGATCGCTCGAACAACGCTCAGGCTTTTAGTGGTGAGGTAAATCATAGCACTGCATTATGCTTACCTAATAAACCGTATTTAACACGGAGCAGTCGGCAAGGACCCGATTTTAATGTTTATTGTAAATATGTTATAGAACTTTTGTTTTTTACTATTCGTACTATGTCTTAGTAAGATTTTCACTTTACATGTCTATCAGGCTTTTTAACGATATAAAAGGAGCTAAATTAGTACTAGTAGAATTAATTCTCTCGTTCAATAAACGGTATTCTTTTTTTAAATTAAACAAAACATTTAGTGATGTCTCTTGTTCATTATACCAGACTTCAGTATATCTTTATAACTCGGATGGTAGTTACATCATTAGTCGTAAAATGATCATTGCTTCATACTTTAATGATACCATTTTCTTATGCGAATAAAAACAAAATACCTACAAATAAATACAAGCACATATGAGGCTTTGTAAATAAATAGCGTATTCATATGTGATTAAATTATTAAAAATGAATGTAACAATCATAAGCTAGGTCGAATTTATTAAATATATTGTTATATTTACTTTAATATTACAACCCCAAATAGAACCTTTCCCCATAATTATGTCCAAATAAAAAGAAATTAGTAATTGTGTCTCACATCGTCATCCCACGATTTTTTCCCGAGAAATTATTGCAAACGTTAATTTATACCTGTAACTTTTATTTAAGAAAAGGCTTCCATTACTATGAGTGAAAAATAAAACTTGGACTTTATGAGAATTAAAAAACAAAGATGTCTATTAAATGCTTACAATTTTTAACTAAAAAAAATATTGAACGTTTTAATAAATAAAAAAATAATAAAATGATGCTTTTTTAAATTGAAAGCAGTAGATGATATAAACCCATATTAAACAATCACAAAACACTAAGTTCGATACAGTCTCTAATTTCACTTTAACATTAGTTCAAATAATGCAGTGATTAATCATGCCCTCAAGGATACGAAGAAAAATCATTAACTAAAGAAAACTCGTATAAATCTTTAAGTATTATCATAAATAAATATTCAACAGTATATTAAATTTCATCCGTACTCGGCGGTTGGCCGGACTCCAACAGCCAAACTCTGTAATACATGAACAAACATGTATATATATATATATATGTATGTATGTATGTATGTATGTATAATACTGGAAATGGCATTACACAACGACATTATACAACTCTCGAGTTATAAATTACGGAGCCGCTAGATACAAACACAAAATTTACTTATAATTTGAATTACATAAATATGTGAAGATATATCTCAGAATTTCTATTATCTAATATTGAGAATATATTTTTGTTCCTACGCATATCTAAATCGACATATCCTGAAAACCATATACAACGAATACAATACACGTACAATACAACATTGCCTCCCTAGTTTTCCTTTCCGCCATCCATTAAGAGCCCTTCATTTATTTCTGTCGTGGTTCATTAGTTCGCTGGTATATTGATCTGAACTTAAAAACTAAATAAAGATCAAATATTTGACTTTTAATTTTTATTAAAACTTCGGAAGAGAAAAAATTTTGCAAGTGAAAACAAACGTTTAAAGCAAATTATTAAACATATTGTTTAAATTCCTCGACCTCTCTTAAATGTCATGGATTAGCACTAACCAGCCGCGTTGGTTGTTAATATACTTTGAATGTCATTATTTCCATCTCAGCTCATTTTAAGAACATTTTAAATAAGGAGATAATGACGGTCACCGCTGCCTTCCTCCGCCATACATCGCTCAATCCGGAAAGTGATTATCTTCGACCTAACGATTTATTGCAGAACTATGAATATTTCAAACATTAAGTTCAGAGTCGATCAATTATTAATTGTCACTTTCCTTGTTATTAAGTTAATAAGTTAAGTTAAGTTACCAGTATAGTTCATTAATCATAGTCTTAAATATGAATAACCAATGAGTTAAACTTAACTCAGTGCGTTACCTCGGCGTGTTGCCGCACCGACTCGGCTCTGATCTCCCTCCAAAAACGAACAGCGTCCAGGCATATATAAAGTAAATAATATGCCACATGTCTATTCAGTTTTGATATTTCTTTATTAAACCAAATAAATTATATTCTACACACATCTACGACACTAGATGTTGGTCTTCAATTAATTTATTATTGATTTTTAAAGTTATCTCATTATATTCTGCAGTCTTTCAGCTTATTTTTCTAACTCAAGTTTCGTACATATTCTTTAAAGTCTCGTCAGTTGTTCGCAGACTTGATGCTTTGTTTGAAGTGACAGAACAATGTGCGTCGCGTTCAGGGACAGACCGGTGAGGCGTTATTTATAGCGCCAAGTTCGAGTTAGCGACGACTCGACTTAGGGTCTTTGACTTGGTTTTAGAATTAATGGCACATCTAACTTGCCGAAAGAACAGGGCTCAGTGCTTAATCACTGTTGGCTTTCTTTTAAATTGTGGCTGAGAGTTTATTAAGGTTAGGAAAATTATTACCGAGTCAGTGGACGACGAAGTATATCGCAGTTTGTTAGAAAGTATTAAAAAGAAAATTATAGATTAGGCGTCTTGAAGAGGTGCGAGTTTAAAACACAAAGTGGCGTCAAAGAGCGCTAGTGAGGGAAAGTAATTTTAGTTTGTAACATCGGTTGCGGGTTGTTCTAATTAGACGATAACACTACCCCGTGTTAATTGAATCAAACTGTATTTCCTTGAGTATAGTGACCACGGTTTAACAAACGTGATCTTTAAATAAAATAACTTACTAGATTCCATACTTTCTAAGCTCTGCTGCCGGCGTGTAACGAAGGTCGATATTAGAGTTGCCTATGAATATACTAAAAATTAATATGAAAGCTCTGGCCATCTTTATAATTCTATTACTTCCTTTGATTTTTATCTAAATGAAACAATCTTTTAAAACTTTTAATATACTGAGTGCTAAGCTACTCAACTTATATACGGAAAAAATCCTAATATGTTAAAAAAATCCTAATATGTTAAAAAAATCCTAATATTTTTGTTTTACTTGATTTATGAGAGTAGCTCATGAATATAATATTAAATAGTTTTTAAAATGTCCCCTCTTTTACTAAACTCATGGCCACTGGAATTCGCGTGCTATATAACCGCATTCCTTCCTGAGTTCCTTCCACCGCGAGGGCGTCTGTGGCACTGACGCTTTACACTAGTGGCAGCCAATTTCAGCATTTTGAATTTCAAACCTGCTCCCAATTTCAATTTATTCTGTCTTAAGACACAAACTTTCCTCAAGGCAACTTCAACTCATTGCTGCAGCTAAAAGAGTTACATTTTCTGTTTCCATTTCATTATTGTAAATTAAAAGGAAAACTTAAAGTTGTTGCAGTTAAATTACTCATTTCAGTCTAAATGGGGCTAGCTTCAAGTGCCGCTAACTACCTTCTCGTTCAAGTTACCTAGGAAATCATTAGGAAATTATGTTTTCCCTTCGATTAAGAATCTCAGTTATTGTTATTCTCACTACCTTTGAATATATATTTTTTCTGTATTCATTCAAATTATTTGAACATAAACTTTGAACAGTTTAGTGACTTACTAAAGCAAAGTAATCAGCTAAAAGTTCAAGATGCGGAGCTTATTAAACATTCAGTTGCAATTCTTTTAATACTATTTCCTTATAAATCTCTAGTTTAATTTTCTTTGCAATTAATAAAGTAAATAAACTTTTCATAACTTATTATCGTGTTTAAGAGGATCCTTGAATATTAAATAAATTAAATGTTATCGTTGTCCGATTTTCCATACATTCTATAACATCTAGGAACCACATTTATTTCTGAAAGCAAGTTTAAATAAAATTTTCGGTTGAAGAAGTATTCGCCGTCTGCCTCCACATGGAACCCCTTTTTAAATAATACGTAGAGATTCCTTTTCATGCGTAGAGGAACATTATATCTTATTCAAAGCTTTCCATTTATGAGATTTAATATGAAACATTTACTAATATTTCACTTTGAAGATACGTAACCAATATATTTATAATATATGGTAACAACATTAGTTACATCGAGTATTATAACAGTCTTAGGTATATAATACCTTTAAAACTCACTATTTTTGTAATGTTCTATAATAAAAATAAAGTAGTTATTAATCGAACTAAATAAAATAATAAAGTATAATTCCATTTTATATACTTTTATCACAAAAAACATGCATAAAGTTATAAGAATACAAACCGTTCTTTGTATTTACTTGAAAGTTATATAAACAGTAAAACGTATCAAATCAATATTGATGGAAAAATATCAATTCCGTGTCATAAAGTCCTAGAAAAACGAAACAATGCAACCCAATACAGATGTACGTGATTTTCTAAAGTTCCAGCAGAATCGATTCTTTAGTTTCATATTACCCGAGACAATGAAATTACTGAGAAAATCGGCGAGCGCTGG
>JAAAKD020000711.1:0-20592 GCA_010014825.2 Danaus melanippus
AGACATAAATAAACTAATTCAAGACTCGTCTTTTACATCTACTCTCAACAATATTGAAAAACAAGCATGGAGCGCTTTTGTCGATGTCACGAAGAATTTCCTTGGTAACAAGAAAGCAGGTGATTTTTGCGAAAAAATAGATGTTTTGTTGGACTGCTACCATAAAATCGGATGCAATATGTCATTAAAACTGCATTTTTTTTCATTCACATTTGGATTTTTTCCCTGACAATATGGGGTCAGTCAGTGACGAACATGGAGAACGCTTTCATCAAGATGTTGCTGTATTTGAGAAACGTTATCAAGGTCGATGGGAGCCTGCTATGCTCGCAGATTACTGCTAGAGCCTTCTCAGAGATACCCCAGCATCTGAGTACAAGAGGACAGCCAGTCACTCCAAAAAAACCACACCATTCCAATTAAAACAAGAATAAAATCATGACAACTTTGTAATTTCGGACTTAGCTGTATATCTGGAAATTGAGATGTGATGGAAAGTGATTATTTATATATTTTTATAATATCAGTGGCAAGGAATAATAATCACATAATGAAAACTCAGATAAAATTAAAAGTTGAAAATTTGTTAAGTAGTGTTATATGATTAGACCAGGGATGGGCAAACTATGGCCCGCGGGCCGGATTCGGCTTGTTAAAGGTTTTAATCCGGTCCCCGAACGTTTTTTAGAAAAATTTTAACATCAAACATTCAAATTGTATTATATTTTTCGAAATTAAAATATAATTAAAATTTTAATCTTTAATTTAATTAAATACACTTAAAACATAAAAATCTCATATTTTTTATGATAATACTGCTAAGTCGACAATTTTTTTTTTTTATGTGAAATAGTACATTAATAACAAATATTATTTAAGTTTCTATAAAACAATATTTTAAAACTTTTAGCTTAGTAGACTTACTCTGTATGTTAGTAATTGACCGACCCGCGGCAATATTATTTTTTATTTTCTGGCCCGCGACAAGAATTTTTTTAATATACCGGCCCGCCATCAAAAAAGATTGCCCACCCCTGGATTAGACTGTAGTGTTTGTGGGCCGGTAGTTTTCAATGTATCATTCTTGTCTGCCAAGGGACAGATCCGCTTCCGACAAAATAATTAGCATACATCTCCCTACGATCTGTAGACCTTTGGGATGACCGGTTACTCAAAGAAATAGGTAGCGGTTGCATTCCGTGAGATTGTGGCTCATTTCTCCAATT
This sequence comes from Danaus melanippus, assembly GCA_010014825.2. Classification (NCBI taxonomy): domain Eukaryota; kingdom Metazoa; phylum Arthropoda; class Insecta; order Lepidoptera; family Nymphalidae; genus Danaus; species Danaus melanippus. The sequence continues at coordinate 1,227 of JAAAKD020000711.1, forward strand.
ACCAGGAACGACAGTTCATGCTTCAAAATGCTCTGAGTCTACTGTGTATTCATACTGTTTGTTTTGTAATTTTGTTTGACGGAGCCAATTATGTAAAGCGCAACAGGTCTTTACTATCTTTACAACTTTCTCTGGACTATATGCCATCGGTTTCTCAAACACTCTGAATCTGGCAGCTAGTATACCGAAGGCATTTTCAACTATTCTTCTAGCCCGAGACAAACGATAATAATTTTTTTTTTGTTGTAGCGTTAATCGATTTCCTGGAAAAGGTTTTAATAAATATTCTTTCAAGGGAAATGCGTTGTCGCCAACTAGGACTTGACCCTCTGGTATAACACCGTATTCTAATTCTTGGTACAAACTACAATTACGAAATACGCATACATCAGAAACCCTTCCATTACACCCAACGTCTATATAACTAAAGCAATATTTATGATCTACAATAGCCATTAATACAATGCTGTTTGTCTCCTTGTAATTATAGTATAAACTTCCTGATTCAGGGGGTGCCTTAATGACGACATGTTTGCCGTCGATTACTCCACAGCACCCTGGAAAGTCCCACTGTTCTCGAAAACCATATTCAATTATTTTCCATTCTGTAGTAGTAGGAATATGAAAAAAAAAACATGTTCATGAATGCTCTTTGATACTAATAACATTTTGTTTGTTTCAGGCTTCCAATAGTTCATACACGGATGACACAGATACTGAGCAAAATAGTTCTTCAGTAGATAATTTTCGTGAACCTATACCTCCTCCACCTCCAACAAAAAAAAGGAAAATAGCCCAGCTCTCGAGCATGGTTAGCCAATTAAAAGAAATAGCTGATACTACCAACTCTCAAGTCGAAGAAAATTTGTGGTAGAAGTATGAAAGGTAGAAAATCTCCGGGACATGATGGGCTCAACATCGAGCACCTGAGGCATGCTGGTCTTCATCTGCCTCGTGTATTGGCACTGTTATTTAATCTGTGTCTAAGCCATTCATACTTGTCGCAGGACTTGATGCGAACCTTGGTGGTACCTGTTGTAAAATCTAGAGCGGGAGATATGTCTAACAAGTGTAACTACAGACCGATTTCGCTAGCGACTGTCATAGCGAAGGTGCCTGACGGTGTGCTTAATCAATATCTTACTAGGCAAATTAAGCTTCATGACGCTCAATTCGGATTTCGTCCTGAATTATCGACAGAGACTGCCATATTGAGTTTGAAGCATACCGTGAAGTACTACACGGATAGACACACTCCTGTTTATGCCTGTTTTCTGGATTTATCGTTCGCTTTTGATTTGGTGTCGTATGATAAATTATGGAAAAAGCTACAGAAAGCAGGACTGCCAACAGAAGTTAGGTCGCTTTTTCAATATTGGTATTTTAACCAGGAAAACCAAGTGAAATGGTCAAGTGAGTTTTCAGACGCGTACGGGCTGGGTTGCGGTGTCATTCAGGGGGGGTTAAGCTCGCCATTGCTATTTATCGTGTATGTGAATGAGCTGATTGAGAAACTCAGCAGCATGCCAGTTGGTTGCTACGTAGACGGTGTTTGCATGAATAATTTCAGCGCTGATGACATGGTGCTGCTGGTGCTCCTTCAATCAGTGCATTACGGAAACTGCTTGCCGTATGTGAGTCATATGCTGCATCGCATGGCCTGAAGTATAATGTTAAGAAATCAGAGTTCATGGTCTTTAAGGCAGGGGTCAAGTGTCCTAATTATGTTCCACCTATTAAGTTGAATGATGCAGCTATACAAAGAGTGTACAAATTTAAATACCTGGGACACTTGATATCTAAAAATGTTGGGGATGTTGCGGACATGGATAGGGAACGCAGAACATTGTCAGCTCGAGCGAATATGCTGGCCCGCAGGTTCGCACGATGTACAGACGCCGTAAAAGTGACATTGTTCAAAGCATATTGTACATCCTTTTACACATCGACCCTGTGATTTAGATATACGCAAAGGGCTTACAATGCTCTCCGAGTCCAGTATAATAATGCGTTAAGGATGCTGTTGCGACAGCCACGATTTTGTAGTGCATCAGCAATATTTGTTAATGCGAAAGTGGATTCATTATAAGCCATTTTTTGCAAAAGAACGGCCTTATTGCTGACCAGGATCCGTGGAAGTCACAACAGCATCCTGCGTATTATTTCCAGGAAGGGGGATGGTCCTCTGATGAAAATACTCATACAGAGGACTAAATCGCTCTTAGTGATTTAGTACTAACATAGACAATAAGTTTTAAATTGTTACTAACAAAATATACTAACATAGTTATTAAGTACTTTTGTAACTAGCACGTGGACCTTGTTGTCTGAAAATAAATAAATAAAAAAAAAGCAAAAAAATTATCAAACTTTTTCTAAACCTCGGGAAACAGGGCGCCGACTAACAAACTAGATAACGGCACGCCGCCAGTAATACAAACGAACAATAAGACTGTTTTAAAATAGACTGCCTTCTATACAAGGCAAGTAAGACAAATAAAACATTCCTAACTCTTGACATCAAGAAATTAACATAGTTTTTTGGTTTAAGTTTAAAAAAGCATGAGTACATAATTTTAGTGACTTTAAAAAACATTGCGGGCGCCAGTATGGCCCCAGCTACCAACCCCAAGACCCCCTCCCCCCCGCCCACGGTCCCCGGCGTTGACCATGGACGTGAACGATGCTGGCTCGCTTCATAGCGTCGTCACAGCACTCGCGGCAACCATCATCAAGACAGAAGAAAACCAGTCAGAACAAAAGCTTCACCTCCGCAGCCATGACGCTTATCGTGCAGGCGGCAATGGAAATCAAAAAGGCGATCTCGCCTCACGCGAAGCTGCCCGCCCTCTTCGCCCCCGCTGAGTCCCCGCACACGGCGCCTGAAGAGGACGCTATAGTCTTATCGGTGCAAGAGCTTACCCGATCCATAGCAAGTGCAAGCCAAGCTCAAGGAGCTCAAGGCTCTGCATGCCCGCCCCGCACAGGCCCAGAGTGCCCCCGCCGCCGCCGCCTACCCCGTAACCGCCGCCGCTGCTGCCACTGCCTCCGTGACCGCCGCCGCCGCCCCCGCCAAGACCCGTAAAGCTCGTGCTCCCCGTAAACCACTAGCTCCTACCTCAAACCCAACCCCAAACCTCATCAAGCCAGTCGACCGGCATAGCCCGTCATGCCACATAAGCCCGAACCCATCCCAATCAACCTCCCCGCCATCCTCGTAGCGCCCAAAAATCCTACTAAATCGAGACAGAACGCCGTTAACGCCTTCAAAAAGAGCATCTTCTTCAGAGATTGCATCTATGCTCCGGCGAAGGTCTCACCGGTCTCCAATAATAAGATCAGGGTGGAATTTGACACCCAGGCGCAATGTGACGAAGCCCTCACTAAACTCCCCAAGAAACAAGACTCGCGAGTGACATCCGAACCAGCCAGAAAACTGAAACCTATGCTCTTGCTGAAGGGAGTCAGATCCAACATGACACCGGAAGATCTGGTGAGCACCCTCTTGCGCCAAACACCATCATCGAACTCTCTCTCATTCACGATTTTCTGATGTGCAATGTTAGAATTACTATCAAAATCATTTTATCATAATCTTCAGTGATACCAGTGTCGACATCTATGATGACTTATGTGACCTTATCTGTAATATGTCACTCGTTTAATTTAATAAAATTTAGTCTTTGAACCGCCATTCGTGTGTTTCATTAAGTTATGGGCCCAGTTGCATATTCGCGAGTTTTTCTAGTAGTTTTATCGTGTAAAAGTAATAATGTCGAAGTCAGGCTATTTAGTAAATGATGGAAAGTTAAAATGACACGAAAATTACGATGATTCGGCGTTCGCAGCAAGTAATTTTCTGTTGCTGGAAGGTATTGACATTGAAAACGTCCCGGCAGCCATCAGTGAAAATGAGATGAAGAAAGCCAAAACGAAACTTGTGATGACGATTAGCTGTTCATTATATGTGCATATAAAGAGTGAGACTACAGTGGGCGGTGTATGGAAAAAGTTGAAACAGTTATTTGATGACTCGGGATATCAACGAAAAATAAGTTTGCTTCGAACATTAATTTCAATACGTCTTGATAACTGTGAAACTATGACATCGTACGTATCTCAAGTGGTGGATACAGCAATGAAACTGAAGGGACAGGTTTCGAAATCATAGACGAGTGGAATGGTTCGCTACTTTTGGCTGGACCCCCGAAAAATATTCACCGATGATAATGGCTATAGAACATTCCGGGATACCCATTAGCGCTGACGTCATAAAAACCAAATTACTTGATATGTGTTCAGAGGTTGGTACAACTGGAGCGGATACTGCTTTTTTGTCAAAACATTACCGGGGAAAAAGTAGCAACACTAACCGCAAGCAAAAATCAACGTCAACGTCAATGTCAAACAATGACGCACCAACCAGCAGTAAACAAATAAAGTGTTATAATTGCAAGAAAATAGGTTACTACAAAAGTAAGAGTCCAGAATTAAAAGCAAATAAACAAGTAAATGCTTTTAGTGCGGCGTTTTTCAACGGTTGTAATAACACAAAAGACTGGTACTTCGAATCGGGCGCAAGCGCGCACATGACGTAGAAAAATAAATCGTAGTGGCAAATTAAACGACGGTGCCTGTGGTTAGTGTTGGTGAAACACAGATAACGACATGCGTGAAAACTTCTCAGTATAATGTGATTGTGAAGAATGTATTGTACTTAGTACTTACCGAAGCTCACGACAAACTTATTGTCAGTACGCCAACTCATGGTTAATGGCAGTAGAGTAGTGTTCAAACAAGATGTCTGTTTGACATATAATCAAGTGAATAAGCTTATTGGTACCGTAAATTTGATAAATGGTGTGTACAAGTTAAACACAAGAATATTAGAGAATTCGTTATCAGCAATGTCAACATGGCATAAGAGGTTAGGACATGTAAACAGTAAGTCCTTAGAAAAAATCAATGAAGGTGCTGTGATAGGAGTTTCTTTTGATGAGAAAGCTGACATTCAGATACAAAATTGTGAACTGTGCTGTGATGGGAAATAGACACGTCTACCCTTCCCATCAGCCAACCATAGAAGTGAAAACCTACTGGATGAAGTACACTCAGATTTGTGCGGGCCGATGGAGACCAGGTCAATTGGTAATTCAAAGTATTTTCTTCTGTTCGTGGATGACGCCAGCAGAACAACTTTTGTCTAGTTTTTGAGGGGAAAGAACCAGGTGTTTCAGCATTTCAAAGAATTTTGAGGTTTAGTTGAAAATCAAACAAGATAAAGAAGGTGAGAACCGACAATGGAGGTGAATTTTGCTCAGATAAGATGGAGAATTACTTGAAACAAGCCGGTACAGTTCATCAGAAAACCAATCCTCACACTGCGTAGCAGAATGGACTCTCAGAAAGGTTCAACAGAACTATAGTTGAACGAGCAAGATGCTTGTTGTTTGAAGCTGACCTTGACAAAAGTTTTTGGGGTGAAGCAGTTAATACTGCAGTATACCTAAAGAATATGACACCAGCCGCCAGTTAAGGCATGATGACCCCATTTGAGAGGTGGACAGGCGAGAAACCAGACCTAAGCAATGTTAGAATTTTTAGCAGTAAGGCTCACATGTTCCCAAAGCACAAAAACAAAAATGGGATAAAAAGGCTGATAAATTAATATTAGTTGGATACCCAGATAATGTTAAAGGATACAGATTATATAACCCAAAAACTAGAAAGATCTCTAAGAGCAGAGATGTCATAGTCATGGAGAAGACAGAATCAACCACAGCTCAGGTAGTAGTGAATAATAGTGAAGAAAAGTTAGAGAAAAATGAAAACTTAGAAGAACATAAATGTTCATCAGATAGCTTAGTCTCAGATCCTAATGACTCAACTTATATTAACGATACATTCACATCCCAAGATTATTCGTATCAATCAGTTGCCGAAGAAGACTCTGTCATAGATGAAGAAGTTCAGGTACATCATATTACGACAGCTTCAACTAATTTAACTGCACAAGAACTTGATATACACACTGAATGTACTGCTTCAACTTCTGTTATGCCTGAATCATCCAATTCCTCATCGGCTACCACAACCAGCACCGCTCTATTTAAAAAACCTTCAATAACTAAAACCAAACTATCACAATACTTTTACAAGCCGCTTTCGGCTAAAAAGACTGAAAGTCTGAACATAATGTTAGTAAAAGTAGTTTCCAAAAAGTACTTCTCCTTCCATCTCCTTGAATCTCCTGAGCTCAAAGAATTTATAAAAGAACTAAATTCAGCCTACCAGTTACCTAGTCGTAAGACGTTATCCAATGCACTGATGACAAATGTCTATAATCAGACAAAAGAGAAGGTCAAGTCAGAACTTTATCAAGCAGAGTATGTGTGTATTACAACTGATGGGTGGACATTTACCCCTAACGATTATTATTTAGCCGTGACAGTTCATTTTTTTAATCAGCAGGTCGAATTGAAAACTTTTTTGCTAGAATGTGTCCTGTTTCCAGATAGACATACGTCACAAAACCTAGAACAAGAACCTAAAAGAATTCCGGATATGTGAGAAATTACCACCAAAACTGTAACAGCAACGAGTGATAACGCTTATAATATCACAAGCTGCCATAAAATTGAATAATTGGAAACAAATACCCTGTTTCGCTCATACTTTGAATCTTATAGTCCAATCTGCGTTGAAAGAAATTAAAGATATTACAATTAAAAATAAGAACATAGTTGAGGTATTTCGTAGAAGCCTACTTGCATCTGAAAGATAAAAAATATGCAAAAAAAGCTAGAAGAACCTTTATTGAAACTCAAACATGACGTTTCCACACGCTGGAACTCCACGTGCGATATGTTTGAAAGGATATTGAAGGTTAAAAGTAGTGTCATGTCCACAATTGCTATAGATTATCCAGATACTATAAATATTAATACTGAAGACATTGAAGTTTTGGAGTCGGCTGTACAAATTCTTCCTTTTTTCAAAGATGTACCTAAAGAGATGAGTTCTGAGAAGAATATTACTATTTATAGGTAAAATTATATCACAAATAAAATATATATTATACGTATGTTTAAAACCGTGTTTTTCTTGAGTTGTTATTAACATCGATTTTTTATTATTTTCAGGTTATAATTACATCAAACGCCCTTAAAAAGAGGTGTCAAAATTTTTTATCTTCGCAACATCCCGACTGTGTGTTAAGAGTGGCTCAAGTGCTATTAGGCGTAAATAACACAAGGTTTACAGGAATCAAGGAAAATAATGTTTTTGCTGAAAGTACATTCATAGATCCAAGATTTAAAAAATATGGGTTTGCAAACGAATATGCTTATGGGAGAGCCTGTAGTAATTTAAAAGCAATGGCGGGGCGAATTCAGATTAAAACCACATATACCATAGAGCAGCCAACTCCTTTGCCGCCTCATAAACGTAAAAACAGCATATGCGATGAATTTGATGCTCAAGTGGGTAAAATAATCAACGATATCAATCCGTCTGCAGGTGGAATTATAGAAGTGGATAAATATCTAGAGAAACCCCTGCTGCCAAGGCACCAAGACCCTGCCCTTTTTATTTTATAAAAGTTTGTTTTACGTTTTTATTTACAAACTAGCGGCCCGCCCCGTGACGCCGCCCGCGGGTTTTATTCCATAATATCGAATAAACCAGGGATGTTACGGATCTTATACTCCGGTTCCGTTAAGTCGGAACTTTCGATTATTATTACACCTTCGGTTCCGACACTTTTAAATCGGAGGTCGAAGCATAACATAGCGGCGACGGCGGCGTGGCCTGTGTCAAGTGTTAGGAACAGGTTCATAAATGTCGCGCCGGGAATCCCGCCGACTTCAGTTCAAAAACCAGTTGTATTTAGAACTACTTCATTGAAGTTAATTCAGATTCCACAAAAAAATTATGAAGAACTAATAAAATTGGAAATCGAAAAAAAAATACCGAGTTTTATAAAATGTATAAAACTCGCGAAAATCTTAGATATCAAAAAAAATACCGTTCAGCCTTCGACTTCGGCGCCCCTTCAGAATGCTAAAAAACAAGTAACTTTAAAACTATAACGTTAAATCTATGGAAATTGACAAATTGTTTCAATTTTGCGAAACATACAGGATTTCGGCGACTTATGCACTTCACTGTGCCGAATTATCACTTAAGGGGAAGACATTTTTTTACTGAAAATATCTGAGGTCATTTATATAAAACATTAGCAAAAAAAATTAAGTATTTGCTCACACAATTTGAAAAGATCTCATTTACAACAGACATTTGGACCGAACCAAGTTCGAATGTGTCTTTATTGAGTCTGACAGCGCATTGCATAAATAGAGATTTTAATAGGCTAAAACTTATTTTAAAATGCCACACATTTGACGGAAGACATACAGGAGACCTAGTTAAAAAAAAAATTACGAGTATGTTGATGGAATGGGGCATCATAAAAGAGAAAATTCATTATTTTGTACGCGACTCTGGATCTAATATGATACGAGCATTGAAACTCGGCGACATACCTGATGTCAGTTGCACTGTACATCAGTTGCAACTTTGTGTGCGAACATTGTTAGATTGTGACGAAGAAATTAAAGCCTTAATAACGAAATGCAAAAAAAAATCAGCGCATTTTAATCATTCCCAAATAGATCTGACCGAACTGTATAAAATACAAAAGGAACAACTTAACCAAGAATGTTTGAGTGTAATACAGGAGTGTAGTACGCGGTAAGTGGTATTAATTTGTGCATTTATTTTTATCTCCAGATTATTTCATTTCAATCAAAGATCTATCCACGCTAAAACAATAAATTCAAATAAAACCACTAAATCGATTTTATTAAAACTTGCTGTACATACTACATGCACGCTGATTATAATGACTGTATTTAAATTTTGACATTCGTTTAATTTACATAATACTCTAAGTTATACTGTAAATTATAAACGTTAATTATTTTAATTAATTTTGTTACATGTGGAATAGTACATTTTATATGAGGAAAAGAATGATTAAAATACAGGATTCTCTATGCCTGTACGCATGTAAACACAACATCTCTCAGTTATCTCCTGAATAATGGCTGCAGCTTAAAAAAATTGTGACTATACTACAACCTTTTGAAGAAATCACCCGAAATATGAGTGACAATAACACCAGTACCTCATAAGTAATTCCACTAATACACACACTAAAGTATACATTACACACTGAAGGTAGTAAACAAGACGCAAATGAATTTCAAAGTATAATAAAATGTACCGTCGATCAATTAAACTCGAAATTTGGTGACCTTCCATCAAACGATTTCTTTGAAATAGCAACATATCTAGATCCTCGCTATAAAACAAATTTTTTTAATGATCTGGTTAAAGAGAAGATTGAAACAGATATAATGGCACTATTTGATGCAGATACATCTAAAACCGAGGCTGATAATGTTGCCGTTTCTGTAGAAAAACGGGCAAGAATGGAATTACCAACAGAAGCTAGCCATAGTAATGTCCAAACAGTTTTGTCGAATATATTGTTAAGTAGTAATGAAGACGATGATAATACCACATCTGAAAAATGTTTAGTTTTTGATCAATTTGTTGTAATGAAAAGTATACTAAACGAGCTCAATAAAGAAAAACGTATAAGTATTAGTGATGATCCGTTATTGTGGTGGAAAGTAAATGGAAATACAAAATTTCAGCCCCTTCAATCAATTGCCCGCCAATATTTGTGTTGTCCACTAGGCTCGGTAGCGAGCGAACAACTTTTTAGTGGCGCTGGCCTAATCTACGACTCGTTAAGAAATAGATTGGACGGAGACAAAGCTTCAAAGCTTTTGTTCGTAAAGTATAATATACTACTTTTTGAGTCAATTCATTTGATTTAATTTGTTTTAAAGCTTTTGTTCATTTAATATAATATGTGTTCTATTTTATTTTGAAATAATAAGCAATTTTTTTTTCTATGTTTGTGTTTTATTTTATAACAAAAAAAAATATTACAGAATGTTTTATTTGTCCGTAAATAAAAATTCTTTCTCATGCCACCACTTCTGGCCCTGCCTCCGACTCCAATTCCAAATCAAATTTAACATCTCCGACTTCGGTTCCGATAAAACTACCTCCGTTACATCCCTGGAACAAAACATATCGCACAGCGCCATTTAGTTGTAAAAATTCAAGGATTTTTTATATAACTTGATGCTTATCGTTATATTTCGGATAATTAACACCTCATCTATAAATTATAGCGTATTTGTTATTCTGATGTAAGTATAAGTTATATTCTTGTAAATTTTGATTAAATTCCATTTAGTAGTTTTTGCGTGAAAGAGTAACAAACATACATCCATCCATCCCACATCCATCCTCACCAACTTTTATTTTTAATTTTTAATAGCTATATTAGATTAGAAATTTTGTAATCTTAGTGAATTTGATGTGTTTGTAGTCTGTTAGAGTACCTAACAGACTACAAACACATAAAATTCATGTTTTATACTTGTAAGATTAATAATTTGAAAATATTTGTACTATACAAACAAATGACATGACAAAAGCACGTCGTGTCTAACATTTGAGGCCCCAATAGGCCCGCATATTTCGTACTATAATAACTTCAAATGGTTCAGTACGTCTCACCTCATTTCAAGTGGAACATTGTACTAGCTCAGGACAAAAAAGAGGCTACTCTTACAAACTTTTTTTGAAGTCGTGTCCTACTCAACACTATTGACAACTGATGTAAACAGGGATGCCAATCCGTGGGGAATTCCCCAAACTGCGGGGAATCTCAAGTTTGTTGGCGATTTATTGGGGATTGGAATTATGTGGGGGAAAAAGGGGATTTTGACATTATATTCTTGGAAAATATTTCATAGTTTATTATCGATAACAACATTTTTTAATCATTATGTATGGCTCAAGTACTTACAACGGTCTCGTTAGGAAAAATCAAATTACCGGCAATTAAACATCTCTATGTAGGTATGGCACATCCCTACTTTGTCAGTTGTCTGTCTTGTTATGTGACTCAAAAATGGATGATTGAACATGTAAATTACATGATGTAATGCATGCATTAGCTTCGTTCGTTGTTGCTCGTAGTTAATTAGTAGATGCTAGTAGAAGCTGAATTACAACTAGTCGGAGCGTTGGCTGAAAATAATATACCAATATCATTCATGGATACCTTGGGACCGCTCTGTAAAGATATTTTTTCAAATATAGCTATAGCTAAGAACACAAATTTACACAGAACCAAAGCAACAGCTATATTTAAGAATGTTTTAGGAAACACATTTTTAGAAGATATAAATCAAAAATTACGTACAGAAAAAGAATTCTTCTTATGAATTATGGATGAAACGACGGATCAGAGCTCTTTAAAAGAATGCTGTTTTACTGCTGTAATCTATGATGAAAACACCAATCGGGTAGAGCATTTGTTTTTGGATATGGTGGAAGTGTCATCAGGAACTGCTGCAGAACTGTATGCCTGTTTATAACAAATGCTTCTAAATAAAAACATTGTTAAAATGTTATCAAAATAATTATAATGTAAAGATGTTACACGTAGCGCCATCTATGAGCCTAGAAGTGAAACGTGTCTATAGTGTCTATTGCCTAAATTGTCTATGTATGAATGTTTAAACGTTATTGAACATAGTCTTTTCAAAACCGTCAACCGACATCTTTTATTAAACATACCCATAGAAAACATGGTTGAATTTAGTTCAGACACCACAAAAGTATCTAATGCTTGGGGAGCATAGCTCCTATTTCGCTCTTCTTAAGAACGATTTACCTCACATTGCTCAAGTGAAATGCTTCTGTCACATGATACACTTATCATCATCGAAAGCTTGCCTCAAATTAACCCGAAATGTTGAAGATTTCTTGCGTTCTGTTGGAGCGCACTTCAGTAGAAGTTAAAAAAGGCTAATGAAATTGAAAGAGATTCAGAAATTAATTCAAGTGGACATTCACAAAATTCTCGCACCAGCTCAGACTCGCTGGCTGTCCTTGAAAGCATGTGTCGAACGTGTTTTAGAGCAATATATTCCATTAAAAGCCTACTTGATAGAAACGGTGTGTACTGATCCATGGAAGACTACCGAAGAAATGCTCATTACAATGAACAACCAATTCACTGTCTTATGTACTTTCACGGGCAACGAGCTTCAACGCCTTGTTTCAATCAGAAAAATCCCTTCTTTACAAATTGAAACCAGAAAAAGAAAATCTTTTCAAAGCTATTGCAGATTTCTATAAGACATACCAAAAATTTTATATGGAATTTACATGTACGTCGGACATTATTAAGCAATTTGATTTCGGAGACCCTTTATTTTCTATTATATCTGTATTAAATCCATGAGAAGCTCAACAATTTAAAATTAAATCACTTATGCCTGTACTGAAGCGATTTCCAGTGCTGTATAAATTTGTTACAGCACAATATTAAAAAATTAATAACTCGAAAACGATACACTTTTGCATAAGCATTTTGGGGGTCATTTGATAGCTATTGTCCTAAACTATAACCCTTTAAAAGGATCGTGACATATTACCCCGTAACCCTGTATAAAAGAAATATAGAAGATAAACAATCAATATCATTTAAATTATTGATTATAGTTTCATTTCATAAAAAAATATTGAGGGGAATTTGTGGGAAATCAGCGGATTTTTATCCCCAAATTTGGGGAATTCGATCAGGATTTTTGGGGATTTGGATGAATTAGCTTTGGCAACCCTGGATATATGGTCAGAGCCAATGTCTCACTTTTGAGCCTAACTTTTCTCGGTATAAATACTCAGTTCAATGGCTTAAACGTTGTTTTAAAATGCGATGAATTCGAACGCAGACACACTGGAGATGTCATTAAAGAAAAATTTGAATTAATGCCTTGAGAATGGTGTATAAATAAAGAACAAGTACACTGCATGGTAAGGGACGAGGGATAAAATATGAGGCGTGCTATGATTGTACCGCTCACAAGTTACAGACAAGTATATTGATTGAATATAAGTAAATGTTATAATCGATTTTAACGCGCAATATTTTTATAATCTGTGTGTGAACAGTCGTATCATAGTTTTGTCGGTTGAAGGTTGATTAAATATACGAAGATCATTAAAAAAGGGTTTTATTTCATCTAAGTATTTTAAAATGGTAGCTGAGCGTGGGTCGAAGAAAAAACTCAATATAAAAGTATAATTAGAAGAGAAAACGTGAATACGATCGTAAATTTCAAGGTTAGCGTTACGCTGAGCCGGCAAAACGAAAAATAGAAAAGAACTTAAAGTATCGTCAAAATGGTTAAACAAGCAAAAATAGAAGATATAATGATGGCTATTTTCGATGGCGTTAACTGTTCCAGTTGGAAATTAAGGTTACTAACTTTGTTAGAATATAAAGAATGCCACGTGGTCGCCATTATGAAAAATGAAGATACCGCAGAAATCGAGTGGAAAAAGAAAGATTTAAAAGCTAGAACATTAATAATGAGCATAATATCAGATAAACAACTGGAATACATTAGTGAGTGCTGAACAGCGTTTGAAATAATGAAGAAGTTTGACAAAATGTATCTCGGTCGTTCTTCTTTTTTATCGACAATGACTTGTCTTCTCAGCAAAAGAAAATTATATTTTGCTTATAAATACTAAATTACTTCATTTTCTTGTATAAAAACACGCTTAACAATGCTTTAATCTTAATATCCTCAGAACTAGATTTTATTCATAATTCTTTTTTACAAAAGCAGTGTGAAATAGTATACAAAAAGCGTGACGGAGGTGTTATATATAAAAATAAAGTGTGTCCCTCTATGACTAGTAATGGAAACAAGCTACTCTCGTAAAAAAAAGGAAATTGAAAGTTTCTTTCCAAGAATATTTACTGAACTACTTAACCTTTTTTATTATATTAATAAGAAAAAATATTTTTTTATGTTTATATTATTTAATAAAAAAATATTTTATTGGCTGTCTCCCGATGAATACAATTTTAGTTGCTACCTTCTGTCACTCATTTTATGGTATAAAACAGTGTGCGTTAAAAGCTTTGCCTTTGGTCCCTAGGCTGGAATATAGTCCCCATCCACCCTGCACTCGCGGTGTAAGTTCCCAGGCCCCGGCAATACCAGTCAGTCGCTCGCAAACAGTAAAGGGAGGTGCGTGTGTTTATTTAGCGACCGCTCTATCATGTAAGTTACGACTACCAAATGTTATTCTAATTTCAGCGTTTTAATATTATATGATTAATTTATGATAAATCTTTCATATATACCCAGTTTTATGCATAAATTATAATTAGCTAAATGTTGAATATGAACACTACTATTTTACACCTGTGTCACGAAATGTGTGACGGAGTGGTATAGTTATACTCGTGACAGAGTGGTCATTTTTGTATGAAACTTAAAGCCTTAGTGAACAGCCATAATAGGTAATTACTAGTTTTTTTATGTTGGTTATAACATCTTCAACTTTTTTGTTAATTTAAGGTATGACCATCTAGTAAATGAAAAAAATGGCATTATCTGCGGCTGAAAGACAGCGACGGTGTCGTGAAAAAAGAAAGCTGCACCCTGAACTGGTTGCAGAAGTAAAACGTAAAGATATAGAAAGATAAGATGCTCGCAAAAAATTAGTTAAGGATATGACACCAAAAGAACATAAAAAAATAAAAAGGCAATGGCAGATTAGAAATAAAAAGAGAAGAGAAAAACAGAAAACTTTGCAGAACATTTTAATTAACACTCCGGCTTCTACACCGCCTCCTTCAAGTCCCAGACTACTTCCATTAAGTCCTTCTCGTTCACTGACTCCAGCCTCGTCTGTTGCCAGAAGCAGGGGCAGAAAACAAGTGCGACGAGATAGATCACGCCTTTATAGACAAAATATTAAACTTCCAAGCCAACCACAAGAATTACAAAGAAAAATACAGAAATACAAGAAACGACTTCAGCGACTGAAAAAGAAACAAAATAAACTGCTTACAACTACAACTCTTGGTAAAAAAAAAATGAAAATGGCAAAGAAGAATACAGAAAATATACTATCTTATCCAATACCATTAAGAAACATTATAAGCAAACAAAAGACCGCAAAATAAAATGTTATATTAAAAATATATTTGGCGACCCAGCAATTCAACGTTCTGGACAAAAACTTCAACTGGCGATAGAAACCATTGGAACCAGGAGAGTGACAAAATATAGTTCCATCTTGCCAAAAAATACTACATTAAAACAAAAAATTCACGATTTTTATCTCAGGGATGACGTGTCACGTGCCACTGCTAGAAAAAAAGAGACAGTCACTTATCAAAAAAGGAAAATGCACAAAAGAATTTTGTTGGATACTAAAAAAAAATCTTTATAAGTCGTTTTTAAAAGAGGAACCCAACGTTAAATGTCACTATAGTTATTTTGCAAAACATAAGCCGTTCTATGTCGTACCACCTTCAATTGATAGTCGTGAAACCTGTATGTGCAAGGTACACGCAAACATTGCATCCATGAGAGTTATTTTGCATAAAAATTAAAGTTATCAAGACAAATGACATGAACCAGATAATCTTACAAACTGTATGCGATATAAATTCATTACCATGTATGAAAGGGATATGCGAAAAATGCAAAGCAAAAAAGCTCAATTATGATACAACCGTGATTACAAAAGATAAAGTTTTGGAATTACCACAATGGGTCAGAATCACAGATATTGTAGAGAAAGATGGAAGAAAGGTTAAAATAAGCAAGAACATAAAACAAATACAAAAAATTACTATTGAAGATTTAGTTCAAAAATTTGAAGTTCGGCTAAAAGATTTTAAATCCCACATTTTTAATATTAAAAATCAATATAAATCATACCGACAATGTATAGATGGATTGACAGAAACCGAAATTGCTTTACATATTGACTTTAGCGAAAATTATGCCTGTAAGTACCATGAAGAAATCCAGTCAGTGCATTTTGGAGGGTCACGAAACCAAGTAACTTTGCATACAGCAGTATTATATCACTTGAATTTTAATAAGGATAAAAATATAACTTCCTTTTGCACTGTGTCTTCTGACCTTCAACATGGCCTTGTCGCTATATGGGCTCACCTACATCCAATTCTTGATTACATTCAAAAGGAACTGTTTCATATTAAGACGATCCACATTTTTTCAGACGGGCCAGCGACGCAATATAAACAAAAAATATATTTTTATCTCATTGCCACGAGATTTTTTGATGAATACTGTTTTGATAATAAATTTTGATACATGGAATTTTTTTGAATCTGGCCACGGCAAGGGTGCGGCTGACGGCATCGGGGGGTCTATTAAACGTTTAGCTGATCATTTCGTCGGCAACGGACACGATATTATTGACGCATCACAATTCTTCGATGCAGTCAACAATCGCAGTAAGATAAATGGTTTTTTTTTTGTCGGTAAAGCCGATATCGCTCAGATTTTGATGACATTCCCCCGAGGAATTGCTCCATTAAAAGGGACAATGCAAGTCCATCAATTGCTTATTCAGCAGCCTGGAATGTTGAGCTACCGAATGCTAAGTTGTTTTTGCGGAAAATTTTGTGATTGTTACAATTTAAAGACTTACTACCCATTACCGAAACGTGAGGCAGTAATTGACATTGCAACCTCAGATATAGAAGAACCACTGACTGATATAACTAATATAATTGGTTCTACTAAGGGTAATGGTATCGAGACGGTGTCAAAAGCCTTGGAGAGATCCAAGATTACAGCAATACTAGGCTTATTATCATCCACGTAAGAGGCCACTGTAGATGTAAGCAAATTTACCGCGTCTTCTGTAGACTTTCCCTTTCTAAAACCAAATTGCCTGGAGGAGATCAAGTTGTTAGCCTCAATGAAATTGTTCAACCTTTTACTAACCACCTTCTCAAGTAGTTTTGAGAAAGCGGACAGCAAAGAAATTGAACAGTAGTTTTGCGGGGAATCTTTTGTGCCAGTTTTATAAAATGGTTTGATACACACCATCTTCCACTTTTCGGGAAAGATACCAGTTACTTCAAACTTTTGTTAAGTATAATTGTAAGAGGCGGAACAACATTGTCTTTTATTTTCTTTAGAAGACCGTTACTTAGACCATCGATACCAGGAGCTTTATCATTTTGAAGTGAGGTAATTAAAGACTTCAGTTCATATTCGTCAATCGGTTTCATAAAGAAAGAGTTTAGCACAAATTTTTTTGGATAAATTGTTGCTGCCAACTTTTTTTCATCTGTTTGTAAATTATTTAAAATATCACCAGCTAAAGTATGACCTACAGTTGTAAAATATAAATTGCACTTATTTAAAGAATTTTTAGCGTCAACCGATCCTTCGATCTTCAGTAGTTCATGAGGATCTTGTTTATTTGTAGGAAAGTGCCTTTATGGATCTCCACATTCTTTTGGTATTATTTAAACTGTTAGATAGGATAGTGTATTATTGTTATACTTTAATATGTTACGGAACGGTGCTGCGCTTTTAACTAAGTCAACATAATGTAGAAGGAGCAAGCTGAAAATCAGCGCTAGGCATAGCACAGCACATAGCTGAGCTTGCAACCAATTGCGATACGGTCGTCAATGAAAACGAGTGGTAAATTAAGAAAAAATGTTTCCAGCATGAATAATTTGTATCTCATAAAAATGTGTATGTTTTTCTTAAGAGTTTCTTTGTAATGTACGACCTATCTGAAGCAATAAAAGTTATATTATTATTATTATTATTATTATTATTATTAAGAACCAGATTTGGGGCCAACACGCAATGTGGTGGTGAGACTACTAAGAATGGTTCCTCGAAGATCAAATCATATCGTCGCTACGCGTGCGAAACCGCGTAAAAGCAATATGTAAATACCGCGTAACAGCAAATTGAAAAATTGAAATATCGTGCCAGTGGATTCTTTAAGCTGTTTGGCTCATATTAGACCTCACCTGATTTTAACTATCCAATAGAAAACCTTAATTACGCTATTGAAACAATACCGCGGAACAGTACAAAGACTTGAAGGTGGCATCAAAAGCGCGTATCTACTACGGCCGTGAGTAACGTTATTATTGTGTGCTAACGAAAATAATTATTTTCCTGTAACTAACCGAAGCGTAAACATGTTTTAACCCTTAAATGCATCGTTTCACGCTATTTTGTTGAAGTTGTGTGGCATGTGTTTCCGACTTATACGACCATAGATAATAGATTTATTGAATGTCTAAAAAGAAATTTTGCAAGTTTCGGCGGCATATCTATTTTTTTTTTGACATTTCTATTTGGCGGTCGACTAAGTTTATAGAGTTATAAGAAGTGTCTCCGTAATTTTGTATTCATTGATATACGAGTGCTATTTCTTATAAAAAAAATATATATTCTCAACACTTATTAGGTAAGTTATTGATTTATTATATTTTACTTATAAATTTTATTTGATCTGTATAAAAAAAATATATAAAACTGTATGTTGCCAAATGTCTACATTATGCGTTTGTTGCATATTATGTGCATACTTATTACTTTCTTTGATTTGGGTTTTTAGCTAATTTTTTTCTCTTTTTAGGATGTCTAAACGGTTGACAGAGCAAGATATTGAAAATATTTTATCAGGTCTCGAAAATGGAGACATTTCTGAAGATGAAGATTCTATAGGACACGAAAATGACCTAGATTATTACTCGAATGTACAAGATCTCATACAGGATTTAGAAGAGGCAGAAGAAGATCAGTACAATGCAAATCCTGATTTACCTACTGAAGAAGACCATCTACCGGATGAGTTTTCAGTTCCAGGGCCTTCACTTAGTCACCCACTGTCAAGTATCATTGGCGCAGTGGCCTGGAGGCAACGAAGTAGGCAACTTATATGGAAAAAAGGCAATTTGGAATTTAGTGAAGACCGTATCAGATTTACAGGTAATACAGACCTTTCCCCAGAAATTGCCCAACTAGAAACACCATTTCAATATTTTACGCTATTTTTTAACGATGATATATTAGTAAAAATCGTGAATGAGACCAACTTGTATATCACGCAAAAAGGCATCTCCAACTGCCCTCCTGTAAATGTAACGGAAATTCGTCAGTTTCTTGGCATTATTATATTTATGTCAGTATATCACTTCCCAAATGTAAGATCATATTGGGGTAAGTATGGCTTCAAATATATAATGGAAACGATGACGCTAAATAGATTTGAAAAACTACGATCCGTCATTCACTTCAATGACAACTCATTGCACAAGCCCGTTGGTCACCCAAATCACGACCGTCTGCATAAAATAAGACCTGTAGAGGCACATTTGAATAAG
>JAAAKD020001492.1:0-20521 GCA_010014825.2 Danaus melanippus
GGCTCGCTGACGCTGATGGACGGTTTTTTCCTGTTGGCGCTGGCGGTGCTGTGGCTACTGTACATTGTGAAAGTCGCTCGTCTGGCGGAGCGGCAAGGTAACGATAGCCTGACCCGCGAACAAGTCGCGGAGCTACCGCGGGATGGCTCGCTCCCGGTGGCGTGCCTGTGGCTGGGAGTAGCATTAATTATTATGCCGATGTCGACCCGCATGGTGGTCGATAATGCCACCGTGCTGGCTAACTATTTTGCCATGAGCGAGCTGACGCTTGGTCTGACGATAATCGCTATTGGCACTAGCCTGCCGGAGCTGGCAACCGCGATCGCCGGCGCACGTAAAGGTGAGGACGATATTGCGATTGGCAATATCATTGGTGCCAATATATTTAATATCGCGATAGTCCTTGGCCTGCCCGCGCTGATAGCGCCGGGGGACTTCGATAATCAGGCTTTTCTGCGAGATTATGGCGTTATGGTGCTGGTCAGCATCGTATTCGCCCTGCTCTGCTGGCGCCGTAAGCGGCAGATCGGCCGTGGTGCTGGCGCGCTGTTAATTGGCGGTTTTTTCCTGTGGCTGGCGATGCTGTACTGGGTAGCACCGCTTTTTATTGAATAAATCGGAAAATCACTATGTCGCAACTAGATTTGCAACCGGATTTTGACTTTCAGCAGGCAGGACGTGAAGTCCTGGAAATTGAACGTGAAGGTCTGGCACAGCTCGATCAGTATATTAATCAGGATTTTGCTCAGGCCTGCGAGAAGATATTCTATTGCAGCGGCAAAGTGGTGGTCATGGGGATGGGCAAATCTGGTCATATTGGCCGGAAGATGGCCGCGACCTTTGCCAGCACCGGGACCTCGTCGTTTTTTGTCCACCCGGGCGAAGCGGCGCACGGCGATCTCGGGATGGTCACTCCACAGGATATCGTGATTGCGCTGTCGAACTCCGGTGAATCCAATGAGATCCTCGCGCTGATCCCGGTGCTTAAACGTCTGCAGGTACCGCTTATCTGCATGACCAGCCGTCCGGAAAGCAGCATGGCGCGGGCCGCAGACATCCACCTGTGTGTCAAAGTCCTGAAAGAAGCCTGCCCGCTGGGTCTGGCCCCGACTTCCAGCACCACTGCGGCACTGGTTATGGGAGATGCGCTCGCGGTGGCGCTGTTGAAAGCGCGCGGCTTTACTGCCGAAGATTTCGCGCTTTCTCATCCAGGTGGCGCACTGGGCCGCAAGCTGCTGCTGCGGGTTAATGACATCATGCACACAGGCGATGAAATCCCGCACGTCAGCAAAGACGCTTCGCTTCGCGATGCGCTGCTGGAAATCACCCGTAAGAATCTGGGTATGACCGCTATCTGCGATGACCAGATGCAGATCCAGGGTATTTTCACCGATGGTGACCTGCGCCGGGTCTTTGATAACGGTACCGATATGCGTAACCTCAGCATTGCCGATGTCATGACGCCGGGCGGGATCCGTATTCGCCCAGGCACCCTAGCGGTTGATGCCTTAAACCTGATGCAATCCCGCCATGTTACCTGCGTACTGGTTGCCGATGGCGACCATTTGCTGGGTGTGGTACATATGCATGATCTGCTGCGCGCAGGCGTAGTGTAATTAAGGACGAAAGAATGAGTAATGCTGGTGCATCAGTGGCGACCTGCTACGGTCCCGTGAGTGCAAAGGTGATGGCAAGCGCGGAAAATATCCGCCTGCTGATCCTCGATGTGGACGGCGTCATGTCCGATGGCCTCATTTATATGGGCAACAATGGCGAAGAGTTAAAAGCCTTTAACGTCCGCGATGGTTATGGCATTCGCTGTGCGCTGACTTCCGGCATTGAGGTCGCGATCATTACCGGGCGGAAGGCTAAACTATTAGAAGATCGTTGCGCCACGCTTGGCATCACCCACCTGTATCAGGGTCAGTCAGATAAACTGCTGGCATACCGCGAGCTGCTGGAGAAACTCTCGCTTTCTCCGCAACAAGTGGCCTATGTAGGAGATGACCTTATCGACTGGCCGGTCATGGCAGACGTCGCGCTCGGCGTTGCCGTCGCCGATGCCCATCCGATACTGATTTCACGCGCGGATTACGTTACCTATATCAACGGTGGTCGTGGAGCGGTACGAGAAGTCTGTGATTTGTTACTATTGGCACAGGGCAAGCTAGAGGAAGCCAAAGGGCAATCGATATGAGCAAAACCAGACGTTGGGTTATCATTCTGTTATCGCTGATTGCGCTGATTCTTATCGGCGTAAATCTGGCGAGCAAAGACGATACGAAGGAGATAGTCGCCAACCCTAACGAACCGACTTACAAGAGTGAGCACTCCGATACGGTCGTCTACAGCCCAGAGGGTGCGCTGACTTACCGCTTGATTGCGGAGCACGTGGAGTATTTTTCTGACCAGGCCATTTCGTGGTTTACCAACCCGGTGTTGACCACCTTTGACGTCAACAAAGTGCCAACCTGGTCAATTAAGGCCGATAAAGCCAAACTCACTAACGACCGCATGTTGTATCTGTACGGACACGTTGAAGTTAACGCGCTGACGGCAGACTCACAACTGCGTAAAATTACAACGGACAACGCTCAGATTAACTTGATCACTCAGGATGTCACGTCTGATGATCTGGTAACACTGTACGGAACCACATTTAATTCCAGCGGCCTGAAAATGCGCGGAAATCTACGCAGCAAAAACGCCGAGCTGATTGAAAAGGTTAGAACCTCATATGAAATTCAGAACACACAAACTAAGCCTTAAATTAGCGCTCGCCAGCACGCTGCTGGCGGCCAGTCTGCCGGCACTGGCGTTAACCGGTGATACCGATCAGCCTATTCATATTGAGTCTGACACTCAGTCGCTGGACATGCAGGGGAACATCGTCACCTTCACCGGTAACGTCGTCGTGACCCAGGGCACCATCAAAATCAATGCCGATAAGGTCGTGGTAACGCGTCCGGAAGGCGAAAAAGGCAAAGAAGTGATCGACGGTTTTGGTAACCCGGCGACCTTCTACCAAATGCAGGACAGCGGCAAACCGGTGAAAGGTCACGCCTCTAAAATGCATTATGAACTGCAGAACGATTTCGTGGTGCTGACCGGCAATGCGTATCTTGAACAGCTCGACAGCAACATTACAGGCGACAAGATAACCTACCTGGTCAAAGAGCAGAAAATGCAGGCCTTTAGCGATAAAGGCAAACGCGTGACCACCGTTCTGGTACCGTCACAGCTGCAGAACAAAAACGGCAACAGCCCGGCTCCGGCGCAAAAGAAGAGTAACTAATTCGTTATGGCAACATTAACTGCAAAGAATCTCGCCAAGGCTTATAAAGGCCGCCGCGTGGTGGAAGATGTCAGTCTGACCGTCAATTCCGGCGAGATTGTGGGCCTGCTTGGCCCTAACGGTGCGGGTAAAACCACCACCTTTTATATGGTGGTCGGCATCGTTCCACGCGACGCGGGTAATATTATCATCGATGATGAAGATATCAGCCTGCTGCCGCTGCATGCCCGCGCCCGTCGTGGCATTGGCTACCTGCCGCAGGAAGCGTCCATTTTCCGCCGTCTGAGCGTGTACGATAACCTGATGGCTGTACTGCAGATCCGTGACGATCTCAGCAACGAACAGCGCGTCGATCGCGCCAACGAGCTGATGGAGGAGTTCCACATTGAGCACCTGCGCGACAACCTCGGTCAGGCGCTTTCCGGTGGTGAACGCCGCCGTGTGGAAATCGCCCGCGCCCTGGCTGCCAACCCGAAATTCATCCTGCTTGATGAACCTTTCGCCGGTGTAGATCCGATCTCCGTTATCGACATCAAACGCATTATCGAGCATCTGCGTGACAGCGGTCTCGGTGTCCTGATAACCGACCATAACGTCCGCGAGACGCTGGCCGTCTGTGAGCGAGCTTATATTGTGAGCCAGGGACACCTCATAGCTCACGGAACGCCAAAAGAAATCCTCGAAGATGAGCATGTTAAGCGCGTCTACCTTGGGGAAGACTTCAGACTCTGATAGGGTAGTGTCATTGTTGTAACTCCTAGAGATTAATGACCTGAACATGAAGCAAGGTTTGCAGTTAAGACTCAGCCAACAGCTCGCCATGACGCCGCAGCTGCAACAGGCCATTCGCCTGCTACAACTCTCGACGCTGGAGCTTCAACAAGAGCTTCAGCAAGCGCTGGAGAGCAATCCGTTGCTTGAGCAAACCGATCTTCACGATGAGGTCGACACCACGGAGACACCGGACAAGGAAACCCTTGATACCGTTGACGCCCTCGAACAAAAAGAGATGCCGGAAGAGCTACCGCTCGACGCCAGCTGGGATGAAATCTACACCGCCGGAACGCCGTCTGGCACCGGCGCGGACTACATCGACGACGAACTGCCGGTCTACCAGGGAGAGACCACTCAGTCACTGCAGGATTACCTGATGTGGCAGGTGGAGCTGACCCCGTTCTCGGATACCGACCGCGCCATTGCCACCTCGATTGTCGATGCGGTCGATGACACCGGATACCTCACTATTTCCGTTGAGGATATTCTGGAAAGTATCGGCGACGACGATGTCGGTATCGAAGAGATTGAAGCCGTGCTCAAACGCATTCAGCGCTTCGATCCGGTCGGCGTGGCGGCGAAGGATCTTCGCGACTGCCTGCTTATCCAGCTCTCCCAGTACAGCAAAGAGACACCGCGTCTGGAAGAGGTGCGGCTCATCATTAGCGATCATCTCGATCTGCTCGCCAATCACGACTTTCGCTCCCTGATGCGTGTTACACGTCTGAAAGAAGAGGTGCTGAAAGAGGCGGTGAACCTGATCCAGTCGCTGGATCCACGCCCCGGGCAGTCAATTCAGACCGGAGAGCCGGAATATGTCATCCCCGACGTGCTGGTACGCAAGATGGGTACCCGCTGGGTCGTAGAGCTCAACTCCGACAGTATCCCGCGCCTGCAGATAAACCAGCAGTACGCTGCCATGGGTAACAACGTGCGCAACGAAACTGACGGTCAGTTTATCCGTAGCAACCTGCAGGAAGCGAAGTGGCTCATCAAGAGCCTGGAAAGTCGTAACGACACGCTCCTGCGCGTCAGCCGCTGCATCGTCGAGCAGCAGCAGGCCTTCTTTGAACAGGGCGAAGAGATGATGAAACCGATGGTACTGGCCGATATCGCCCAGGCCGTCGAGATGCATGAATCGACGATTTCACGCGTGACAACGCAGAAGTATCTGCACAGTCCGCGCGGTATTTTTGAGCTTAAATATTTCTTCTCAAGTCACGTGAATACCGAGGGCGGCGGCGAAGCCTCTTCTACGGCAATTCGCGCACTGGTGAAGAAGTTAATTGCCGCGGAAAATCCCGCGAAACCACTGAGCGACAGCAAGCTAACCTCTATGTTGTCTGAACAGGGCATTATGGTGGCCCGCCGTACCGTCGCGAAGTACCGAGAGTCTCTGTCCATTCCGCCATCAAACCAGCGTAAACAACTGGTCTGATAAAACTGATAAGGAAGACACTATGCAGCTCAACATTACAGGACACAACGTCGAAATCACCGAGGCATTGCGCGAATTTCTTAATTCGAAATTCAGCAAACTCGAACAATATTTCGACAGGATCAATCAGGTCTATATTGTGTTAAAAGTGGAGAAAGTGACCCATGTGTCAGACGCCACCCTGCATGTCAACGGTGGTGAGATTCATGCCAGTGCGGAAGGTCAGGATATGTATGCTGCGATTGACGGTTTGATAGACAAACTGGCGAGACAGCTGAACAAGCATAAAGATAAACTAAAACAACACTAATTGTCCGAGCACTCGCCTGATACAGACCTCTGCATCAGGCGATGCTCAGGTGAAATTATGATGAACAACGATTCGGCTCTTCAACTGAGCAATGTCCTTAACCAGGAATGTACCCGTAGTGGCGTCCACTGCCAGAGTAAAAAGCGCGCGCTGGAAATTATCAGTGAGCTGGCCGCCAAACAGCTAAGTCTGCCCCCGCAGGTGGTGTTCGAAGCCATTCTCACCCGCGAAAAAATGGGCAGTACCGGTATCGGTAATGGCATTGCCATTCCGCACGGTAAACTGGAAGAGGATACGCTGCGCGCCGTTGGCGTCTTTGTGCAGCTGGAAACCCCGATTGCGTTCGATGCCATCGACAACCAGCCGGTGGATCTGCTTTTCGCCCTGCTGGTCCCTGCCGATCAGACGAAAACGCATCTGCATACGCTATCGCTGGTGGCCAAACGTCTGGCGGATAAGACTATTTGCCGGCGCCTGCGGGCTGCACAAAGTGATGAAGAGCTCTACCAAATCATTACGGAAGCCGAAGGCAGTGATGATGCGTAAGAGGCAGATTACAGGATGATGTGTTTACCCTTTTTCGTACTGAGGAGAAACGGTACATGGTACTGATGATCGTCAGCGGTCGTTCAGGCTCGGGGAAATCCGTCGCCCTGCGCGCGCTGGAAGATATGGGTTTCTACTGCGTGGACAACCTGCCGGTAGTGCTGTTACCCGAGCTTGCCAAAACTCTGGCTGACCGCGAGATCTCGGCTGCCGTCAGCATCGACGTGCGCAACATGCCCGAATCCCCGGAGATTTTCGAGCAGGCGATGAACAACCTGCCGGACGCGTTCTCTCCACAGCTGCTTTTCCTCGACGCCGATCGCAATACGCTAATTCGCCGTTACAGTGATACTCGCCGTCTGCACCCGCTCTCCAGTAAAAATCTGTCGCTGGAAAGCGCTATTGATGAAGAAAGCGCCCTGCTGGAGCCGCTGCGCTCACGCGCGGATCTTATTGTCGATACATCAGAGATGTCGGTGCATGAGCTGGCAGAAATGCTGCGTACTCGACTGCTTGGCAAACGCGAGCGTGAGCTGACAATGGTGTTTGAATCCTTCGGCTTCAAGCACGGTATTCCGATTGATGCCGATTACGTGTTCGACGTTCGTTTCCTGCCGAACCCGCACTGGGACCCTAAGCTGCGTCCAATGACCGGCCTGGACAAACCGGTAGCGGCCTTCCTCGACAGGCACACAGAAGTTCACAATTTTATCTACCAGACCCGCAGCTATCTCGAGTTATGGTTACCGATGCTGGAAACCAATAACCGAAGCTACCTGACGGTTGCCATCGGTTGTACCGGCGGTAAGCACCGTTCGGTGTATATCGCCGAGCAGTTGGCCGACTATTTCCGCTCCCGCGGGAAGAACGTTCAGTCACGTCACCGGACGCTGGAAAAACGTAAAACATGACCGTAAAACAGACCGTTGAGATAACCAACAAGCTGGGCATGCACGCTCGTCCTGCCATGAAGTTGTTCGAACTGGTTCAGGAGTATGACGCTGAGGTGCTGCTGCGCAACGATGAAGGCACCGAAGCGGAAGCCAGCAGCGTTATCGCGCTGTTGATGCTGGATTCCGCAAAAGGTCGCCAGATTGAAATAGAAGCCAGCGGCCCGCAGGAAGTCGAAGCGCTGGCGGCGGTCATCGCACTGCTTAACGCCGGTTTTGACGAAGACTAATCGGTGAAAACCAGGTCGGATAAGGCGCTTACGTCGCTATCCGGCCTCCCCGCCAATTCATTAGTGCAGCTTATTGTCCTGCATAAATCCTTCCCCTCCGAGCTGTCGCATCTGACGCAGGATCCACGCCTGGCGGCTGCGGACATACCCTGAAGGCGCACTGGCTTTATAGCGCAACGGGGCGAGCAAAACCGCGGCCAGTAGCGCAGCTTCTGACATTGTTAAACGACTGGCGGGCTT
The DNA here is from genome assembly GCA_010014825.2 of Danaus melanippus. NCBI lineage: Eukaryota > Metazoa > Arthropoda > Insecta > Lepidoptera > Nymphalidae > Danaus > Danaus melanippus. The sequence continues at coordinate 7,784 of JAAAKD020001492.1, forward strand.
ATGGAAATAGCGCTGTGAGGCTTCTTCAACCCCGAAGACCCCTTCACCAAAGTCGGCGACGTTAAGGTACACCGTCAGGATCCGCTTTTTGCTCCAGACGGTTTCAATCCCCACCGTCAGCCCCGCTTCAAGGCCTTTGCGCAGCCAACTACGACCGTCCCACAAAAAAACGTTCTTCGCTGTCTGCTGCGAAATGGTGGAGGCACCGCGAACGCGCGAGGTGTTACGCTCGTTGTGCGCCAGCGCTTTTTCGATAGCGGCGACGTCAAACCCCCAGTGGTCCGGGAATTTCTGATCCTCGGCGGCAATCACCGCAAGCCCCATCCACGGTGATATCTCATCCATGCCTACCCAGTCTGAGTGGGCAACATAGCCAAAATCACCGCGCATCCAGGCACCCAGTTGACGCTCAATCATCACTGCGGAGAAGGGCACCGGCAGCACGCTGAACAGTACAATACCGCCGCCCCAGAATACCGCCAGCACCAGCAGAACACGGATAATCAGGCGTTTTGCCCATGCCAGCGGGGAGCGACCTCGACTCATTCAGCCAGAACCAGCACACGGGCGACCAGCTTATCAATACCGGTCGCCGCTTCCGCAATGTTCTGTGCCAGCATGTATGCCGGCGTGGTCACGACTTTATGGTCTTCATCCACAACAATGTCATCAACCGGGCACGGTACATGTTCCGCTCCCATCGCTTCGAGTACTTCCGCAGTGTCGATATCGGTACCAATAGTGATACGCAGCGGGAAATCGAAAATCTTCGGCAGCATCGCCGGAGCGATACACATAAAACCAAGCGGTTTACCCGCCGCATGCATTGCCTGTGAAAGCGCCAGAAGGTCAGCATCAACCACACATTCGGCACCCTGTGAGGCAAAATTGCTCAGGTTTTTAGCCGCACCAAAGCCACCGGGAACCACCAGCGCATCCAGCTCGCTGGCACTGGCGCTCGCCAGGGGGCGGATCGCGCCACGAGAAATACGTGCGGCTTCAATAAGCACATTACGCGTTTCCGCCATTGGCGCACCGGCGAGGTGATTGACCACGTCAGACTGGCTTTTATCCGGCGCAAAACAGACCGCTTCAGCGCCAGCACGGGAAATTGCCAATAGCGTCAGGACTGCTTCATGAATTTCTGAGCCGTCATAAACGCCACAACCACTCAGCACGACACCTACTTTTTTCATCTCTAGATCCTTAATCAAAACTGGATAAAGCCAATTAAATATTCTGATTTAGTCGCCATGCTTCACACATTTTACTGATTCACGTAACAAAATATTTAAGATTTGCTATCTTAATGGGCGTGCAATCCGAATCCTCAGGTTGCGTCCGAGTATTATCATTCCAACAATCAATCCCGGCGCAGCCACGATTTCCCTGGTGTTGGCGCAGTATTCGCGCACCCCGGCCTGGCCGGGGTCATTTTTTTCCAGCCTGAGCAACCCACGCCTTCAGCGTTTCAACGTCCTGTTGCCATTCGCTTTTCATCTCTTCAACCCATTCACCAACGTTATCCCACCAGGCGGGCAGATCGGGAGACTGGATCTGTTGACCCAGCTGCTGGATGTGACGAAGGCCTACGGAGCCCGCAGCACCTTTGATTTTGTGTCCTTCTTCCACAATGCCTTTCTGGTCCCGGGCGGTGAGATTAGACTCCAGAACCGCGAGATACCCCGGCATCATCTTCTCGAACACGGCAAGGCCGTCGGTAATCAGTTTTGGTCCCACCAGCTCGATATACTGCTGGAGCATATCGGTATCCAGTACGGTCTGCGTTTTGGTGCTGTCGGTCGCTGTCACTACGTCCTCCTCTTCACAGGTATCCCAGAACTTCTTAATAATAGAGGTCAGCGCCGGGACGGACAGCGGCTTACTCAGCACGTCGTCCATTCCGGCATCAAGATATTCTTTTTTGTCTTTCAGTACGTTAGCCGTCAGCGCCACCAGCGGCGGCAGCTCATCGGACTGATAGCGCTGCTTCAGCTCGCGGGAAATATCCAGCCCGGTCATGTCCGGCAACTGAATATCCAGCAGCACCAGGTCATATTCACCCGGGGCAAACATCTCCAGCGCGGCTTTCCCGGTCATCGCCACATCCACGCTGTTGCCAAGTTTCTCAAGCACAGAGCGGGCTACGATGACGTTCAACTCAATATCTTCAACCAGCAGCACATGCAGAGCCGGCAGCGGCATATCGTCATCTTCAAGAGTGCCATCAACTTCTTCCGCCACCGCAGGCGCATGCACGGTTAAAGTAAAGACGGAGCCATGGCCCGGTCGGCTACTGACGGTGATATCCCCCCCCATGTTTTTCGCCAGTCGACGCGAAACGGCAAGACCAATACCGGTCCCTGTCGCCGGTTTGCCACCGTGACTGTCTTTCACCTGATAGTACATGGCGAAGATCTTATCCTGCTCGTTCTGCGGAATACCGCTCCCCGAGTCTTCCACCTCGAAGTGCAGCATATCGCCTTCATCGTAGCGCACGCGCACTGCAACGTTCCCTTGCTGAGTAAATTTGACGGCGTTGCTGATTAAATTCCACAGGATCTGGCGCAGGCGCGTACCGTCGGTAATGACCTTATGCGGCAGCGGCTGAGCGGGCTCCATCACAAAGCGCAGACCTTTCTGCTGCGCCTGCAGGCCAGAAAGGTTTTCGAGGTCTGCGAGGAAGCTGGTGAAGTCGACCGGCTGGTTATCGAGCTGAACCTTGCGGCGCTCCATCTTGTCCATGTCGATGATGTCATTAAAGATGTTGCCTAACGTCACCGCCGATACGTGAATGGTTTTCAGGTATTTTCCCTGCTCACTGGTGAGATCGGTATCCAGCAGAATACGGCTTAAGCCGACGATGCCGTTCAGCGGTGTGCGCAGTTCATGGCTGATGGTCGAAATGAAGGTCGTCTTGTCGCGGCTGGCGCGCTCAAGCGCATCCTGATAGCGCTTACGCTCGGTAATATCGCGGCCAAATCCCATCAGACCATGGCGTTTCCCCACCCGGTCGTAATATGGCACTTTACGAATTTCGAAGCAGGCTTTGCGTCCATCCGGATAGTCCAGCCACTGCTCATAGGTCAGCGACACGTTATGGCGAAACACCTTCTCGTCGGTTTCCATCACCTTCGCCGCTGCCTCTTCGCTGTATACGTCCTGCGGCTTCAGGTTAACCAGCTGTTTTTCACTCTTCCCGGTTAACAGCTCCATCGCCCGGTTACAGCCGGAGAACTCTTTATCTTCATTACGGTAGAAAACCAGGTCGGGAGACGCATCGAGGAAAGAACGCAGGAAAGAGGATTGCTGTTCGAGCTGAATCTGCGCTTCTTCACGCTCTTTCATTTCAATTTTCAGACGTTCAAGGGTCGCCTGACGCTCAGCTTCCGCTTTCTCACGATCGCTGATTTCCTGGTTCAACTGCGCAATGTTGTCTTTTAGCTGAATGTTGAGCTTCAGGTCGCGCTCGCGCATCTCTTCAAGTTTTTCAACAAGCCGAGACAGGCGCTGACGCGACTCTTCAAGCTGCTCTACCACCACTGAGAGGAAATACACCGCCCAGGGCGTGATTAACAACCCAAAGAAGATTGAACGGATAACGTCAATGCTCTCAACCTGGCCGTGCAGCACCATGGTCACGGCCATCTGCACCACAATAGCCAGCACCACCAGCGCGAGTGCAAGCAGCATGGAAAAACGCACCAACCCGAGCTTCATCATCAGGTCGACGTAATACTGCGCAAGTAAACGGATTTGCTTCATAGGGGATCCCTTCGCCACATCTTCGCTCAATAATACCCAATTCTGAGCGAGGCGTTGAAGGAAGTGTAAAAAATGCGTTATGGGATCCAGCAAGAACCGACGGCAGATCCCTGAACACCATGAGCATTGAGGTATTTGTCGAGCTCTACCATCCCGGTCCAGCGGTTTTCACACCACAGTGGAGCGAGCAGCGTTGGCCGTCGCGCGCTGGCGGAAATACGATGATAGACCACCTCTGCCGGGGTGTGACGAATCATCTCTCCGGCGGTCACCGTGTATTCATCAAGCGCAATGCCGTCAAACCTGCCTGCTGCCCACGCCTTCGCCATGATACTGCCGGTGACGATGTGTAACGGGTGCAGCTTAATTCCGTCAACGCCGGTATCAACAACCCGTTCAAGAGTTTGCAGACACTCGGTTTGTCCTTCACCCGGCAGACCAACAATCAGATGTGAGCACACCTTCAGCCCCCGCGCCCGCGCCAGTCGGGTAGTGTTCTGATAACAGGCAAAATCATGGCCGCGGTTAATGCGATGCAGAGTTTTATCATGTGCCGACTGCAGGCCCAGCTCCAGCCAGACTTCATAGCCCTGCTCGTGGTAATCGCTCAGCAAATCAAGCACGGCTTCAGGAACACAGTCCGGACGCGTACCAACGCAGAGGCCAACGATGCTCGCCTGGGCCACGGCCTGTTGATACATCGAGCGCAGCACCTGCACTTCCGCAAAGGTGCTGGTGTAGGCCTGGAAATAGGCCAGATAACGTTTAGCCCGGTTTACCCTCAGAGCCTGATGCGCCAGCTGCTCGGCAATAGAGCTGTGCTGCTGCGCTTCATCAGCAAAGGAGGCGACATTACAGAAGGTACAGCCGCCACGGCCGATGGTGCCATCGCGATTCGGGCAACTGAACCCACCGTGCAGCGTGAGTTTATGAACCTTTTCGCCATAACGGCGCGTAAGATCCCCACCAAACATATTGACTAATTTCTGTAACTGCATAATCTGGTAAACCGGCCTCAACAAAGGGGTCAAGCCTGCCATTTTTACGCTCTGTTGGCGATGACCTGGATCAATCGCCACGGCCGCCTTTTATTTATTGCATATTCAAGCACAATTACTGCAACTTCATTCAGCCTAAAGGCAATGACTTTTACTTATGTCAGAACGCTTTTTTCCACTATTCTTCGGCATGGTAAAAAACAGAGGCATGAAGCGACTTTAGCAGCATTACCAGGATAAAAATCTGTCGGAAATGTCGACTTTAGCACACTAAAGGGCTAATACCGCTTTCATACAGTGAGACAGATCACACTCAATCGCCACTTCCCTGACAGAATCTTTACGATAAAATTACTGATATATCATTACTTATCATTAACATAACTACCTGCTAGCACATTTTTCTATCAATAAGTTTGCCATTTGACCTGTGTGCAGATTCCCGATAAGTTGGAAATCCGCTGGAAGCTTTCTGGATGAGCGCTCTGCTCATCATATTTATGCAGTAATTGAGATTCCCTCTGAAGCAAGTCCTCAATACTTGTGCACCGATGCGAAAAGGATACTAGAGGGCGAATGCGAGGCAGGTGAATGAAACACCGAACCCCGTCGCCATGCCCTTGCTGCGCCTGCGCGCAATCGGTTCGGAGGTCGTCCCGTAGAGCCTGGGGAGGTTCACTGATATGTTGTACGATAAATCCCTTGAGAAGGATAACTGTGGTTTCGGCCTGATCGCCCACATAGAAGGCGAACCTAGCCACAAGGTAGTGCGTACCGCTATTCACGCACTGGCCCGTATGCAGCACCGTGGAGCGATCCTCGCCGATGGTAAAACCGGCGACGGTTGCGGCCTGCTGTTACAAAAACCGGACCGTTTCTTCCGCCTGGTGGCTGAAGAACGCGGCTGGCGTTTAGCCAAAAACTACGCCGTCGGGATGATTTTCCTGAACAAAGACGCTGAACTGGCAAGCGCTTCCCGCCGTGTGGTGGAAGAAGAACTGCAGCGTGAAACGCTGTCGATTGTCGGCTGGCGTGACGTGCCGACCAACGAAGGCGTGCTCGGCGAAATTGCCCTCTCCTCCATGCCGCGCATCGAGCAAATCTTTGTTAACGCCCCGGCAGGCTGGCGCCCGCGCGATATGGAGCGTCGTCTGTTCATCGCTCGTCGCCGTATCGAAAAACGTCTGCAGGAAGACAAAGACTTCTACGTCTGTAGCCTGTCTAACCTCGTGAACATCTATAAAGGTCTGTGTATGCCGGCGGATCTGCCGCGCTTCTACCTGGATCTTGCGGATCTGCGTCTGGAGTCGGCCATCTGCCTGTTCCACCAGCGCTTTTCCACAAACACCGTGCCGCGCTGGCCGCTGGCACAGCCGTTCCGCTATCTGGCACACAACGGCGAGATCAATACCATCACCGGTAACCGCCAGTGGGCCCGCGCCCGTACCTATAAATTCCAGACTCCGCTGATCCCGGATCTGCAGGACGCTGCGCCGTTCGTCAACGAAACCGGCTCCGACTCAAGCTCCCTCGACAACATGCTCGAGCTGCTGCTGGCAGGCGGAATGGATATCGTGCGCGCCATGCGTTTACTGGTGCCGCCTGCCTGGCAGAACAACCCGGATATGGACCCGGAGCTGCGCGCCTTCTTCGACTTTAACTCCATGCACATGGAGCCGTGGGACGGCCCGGCAGGTATCGTCATGTCCGACGGTCGCTTTGCTGCCTGTAACCTCGACCGTAACGGCCTGCGCCCGGCGCGCTACGTCATCACCAAAGACAAGCTCATCACCTGTGCCTCAGAAGTCGGCATCTGGGACTACCAACCGGATGAAGTGGTTGAGAAAGGCCGCGTGGGCCCGGGCGAGCTGATGGTTATCGACACCCGCGGGGGCCGGATTCTGCACTCGGCGGAAACCGATAACGATCTGAAGAGCCGTCACCCGTACAAAGAGTGGATGGAGAAAAACGTCCGCCGCCTAGTGCCGTTCGAAGATCTGCCGGATGAAGACGTCGGCCACCGCGAGCTGGACGACGATATGCTCGCGAGCTTCCAGAAACAGTTTAACTACAGCGCGGAAGAGCTGGACTCGGTTATCCGCGTGCTCGGTGAAAACGGTCAGGAGGCTGTAGGCTCGATGGGTGATGATACCCCGTTCGCCGTGCTTTCCAGTCAGCCGCGCATCATTTACGACTACTTCCGTCAGCAGTTTGCGCAGGTGACTAACCCGCCAATCGATCCGCTGCGCGAAGCACACGTGATGTCCCTTGCCACCAGCATTGGCCGCGAGATGAACGTGTTCTGCGAAGCAGAAGGCCAGGCGCACCGTCTGAGCTTTAAATCGCCGATCCTGCTGTTCTCCGACTTCACCCAGCTCACGACCATGAAGGAAGAGCACTACCGCGCTGACCGCCTGGACATCACCTTTAATGTCACCGAGGCCACGCTGGAAGAGACGGTGAAAGCGCTGTGTGACAAAGCCGAACAAATGGTCCGCAAGGGCACCGTTCTGCTGGTGCTCTCGGACCGGAATATTGCAAAAAACCGTCTGCCGGTACCGGCGCCGATGGCGGTGGGCGCTATCCAGACCCGTCTGGTAGATAAGAGCCTGCGCTGCGATGCCAACATCATTGTCGAAACCGCAAGTGCCCGTGACCCGCACCACTTCGCGGTGCTGCTGGGCTTTGGCGCGACGGCTATCTACCCGTATCTGGCCTACGAAACGCTGGCAAAACTGGTCGACAGCAAAGCTATCGACAAAGACTACCGCACGGTGATGCTGAACTACCGTAACGGCATCAACAAAGGCCTGTACAAAATCATGTCCAAAATGGGCATCTCGACCATCGCCTCCTACCGTTGCTCGAAGCTATTTGAAGCGGTTGGCCTGCATGCCGACGTTTCTGGTCTTTGCTTCCAGGGCGCGGTGAGCCGTATCGGCGGTGCTGGCTTCGACGATTTCCAGCAGGCTCTGCTGAACCTTTCCAAGCGCGCGTGGCTTGCCCGCAAGCCGCTGGCTCAGGGCGGGCTGCTGAAGTACGTTCACGGCGGTGAATCCCACGCCTACAACCCGGCCGTGGTGCGCGCCCTGCAGCAGGCGGTGCAGAGCGGTGAATACAGCGATTATCAGGAATATGCGACGCTGGTGAACAACCGCCCCGCTGCCACCCTGCGCGATCTGCTGGCGCTGAACCCGGACGGTACCGCCGTCAGCCTCAACGATGTCGAACCGGCGAGCGAACTGTACAAGCGCTTTGATACCGCCGCGATGTCCATCGGCGCGTTGAGCCCGGAGGCTCACGAGTCGCTGGCGGAAGCAATGAACAGCATCGGCGGTAACTCCAACTCCGGCGAGGGCGGTGAAGATCCGGCTCGCTACGGCACGAATAAAGTGTCGCGCATTAAGCAGGTGGCCTCGGGCCGCTTCGGCGTGACTCCGGCGTATCTGGTCAGCGCCGACGTGATTCAGATTAAAGTGGCTCAGGGCGCGAAGCCGGGAGAAGGCGGTCAGTTGCCGGGTGATAAAGTCACCCCATACATTGCAAAACTGCGCTACTCCGTCCCGGGCGTCACGCTGATTTCACCACCGCCGCATCACGATATCTACTCGATTGAAGATCTGGCGCAGCTGATTTTTGACCTCAAACAGGTCAATCCAAAAGCGATGATCTCAGTGAAACTGGTGTCTGAACCGGGCGTGGGCACTATTGCCACCGGTGTGGCAAAAGCCTATGCGGACCTCATCACCATCGCCGGCTACGACGGCGGCACCGGTGCAAGCCCGCTTTCCTCCGTGAAATACGCGGGTTGTCCGTGGGAGCTGGGGCTGGTGGAAACGCAGCAGGCGCTGGTTGCCAACGGTCTGCGCCACAAGATTCGTCTGCAGGTGGACGGCGGTCTGAAAACCGGTCTCGACATCATCAAAGCGGCAATCCTTGGTGCGGAAAGCTTCGGCTTCGGTACCGGCCCGATGGTGGCGCTGGGCTGTAAATACCTGCGTATCTGCCACCTGAACAACTGCGCGACCGGTGTTGCTACCCAGGACGATAAGCTGCGTAAAAATCACTACCATGGTTTGCCGTTCAAAGTGACGAACTACTTCCAGTTCATCGCCCGTGAAGTGCGCGAGCTGATGGCCGAGCTTGGCGTAACGCGCCTGGTTGACCTGATTGGCCGTACCGACCTGCTAAAAGAGCTGGAAGGCTTCACCGCCAAACAGCAAAAACTGGATCTCGGCAAACTGCTGGAGACTGCCGAACCGCACCCGGGGAAAGCGGTGTACTGCACCGAGCACAACCCGCCGTTTGATAACGGGGTGCTTAACGCTCAACTGCTGCAGCAGGCGAAACCGTTCGTTGATGACAAGCAGAGCAAAACATTCTGGTTTGATATCCGTAATACTGACCGCTCCGTTGGCGCATCTCTCTCTGGTTATATCGCCCAGACTCACGGCGACCAGGGCCTGGCGGCGGATCCTATTACCGCTCACTTCAGCGGTACCGCCGGGCAAAGCTTCGGCGTGTGGAACGCCGGCGGCGTTGAGTTGTACCTGACTGGCGATGCCAACGACTACGTCGGCAAAGGCATGGCAGGTGGTCTGCTGGCGGTACGTCCGCCGGTGGGTTCTGCCTTCCGTAGCTGTGATGCAAGCATCATCGGTAACACCTGTCTGTACGGTGCCACCGGGGGTCGCCTGTATGCGGCGGGCCGCGCGGGCGAACGTTTTGGCGTGCGTAACTCTGGTGCCATCACCGTCGTCGAAGGCATTGGCGACAACGGCTGTGAATACATGACAGGCGGTATTGTCTGCGTGCTCGGTAAAACCGGCGTCAACTTTGGCGCGGGCATGACCGGTGGCTTCGCTTACGTACTGGATGAAGACGGTGACTTCCGCAAACGCGTGAACCCGGAGCTGGTGGAAGTGCTGGCGGTAGACACGCTCGCTATCCACGAAGAGCACCTGCGTGGGCTTATTACCGAGCACGTGCAGCATACCGGCTCTTCGCGTGGAGAGGAGATCCTCGCTAACTGGCCAGCGTTCTCAGCGAAGTTTGCCCTGGTTAAACCGAAGTCCAGCGATGTCAAAGCACTGTTGGGTCACCGTAGTCGTAGCGCAGCTGAGCTGCGCGTGCAGGCGCAGTAAGGAATTCAGATGAGCCAGAACGTATATCAATTTATCGACCTGCAGCGCGTTGACCCGCCGAAGAAAGCGCTCAAGATCCGCAAAATTGAGTTTGTGGAGATTTACGAGGTGTTTTCCGAAGGCCAGGCCAAGGCGCAGGCAGACCGCTGTCTTTCGTGCGGCAACCCGTACTGCGAGTGGAAGTGCCCGGTGCATAACTACATCCCGAACTGGCTGAAGCTCGCCAACGAGGGGCGTATTTTTGAAGCCGCCGAGCTGTCGCATCAGACTAACACTCTGCCGGAAGTCTGCGGCCGCGTGTGCCCACAGGACCGCCTGTGCGAAGGTTCCTGTACCCTGAACGATGAGTTTGGCGGCGTCACCATCGGCAACATCGAACGCTATATCAACGATAAAGCGTTCGAAATGGGCTGGCGTCCTGACATGACTGGCGTTCGCCAGACCGACAAGAAAGTGGCGATTATCGGCGCTGGCCCGGCGGGCCTCGCCTGCGCCGACGTGCTGACCCGTAACGGCGTTAAAGCGGTGGTATTCGACCGTCATCCGGAAATCGGCGGCCTGCTGACCTTCGGGATCCCGGCCTTTAAGCTGGAAAAAGAGGTGATGACCCGCCGTCGCGAAATCTTCACCGGAATGGGTATCGAGTTCAAACTTAACGTCGAAGTCGGTCGTGACGTGCAGTTAGACGACCTGCTGAAAGAGTACGACGCGGTATTCCTCGGCGTTGGCACCTATCAGTCTATGCGCGGTGGTCTGGAGAATGAAGACGCAGACGGTGTATTTGACGCCCTGCCGTTCCTCATCGCCAACACCAAGCAGATTATGGGTTACGGTGAAACCACCGATGAGCCGTATGTCAGCATGGAAGGTAAGCGCGTGGTCGTTCTTGGCGGGGGTGATACCGCGATGGACTGCGTACGTACCTCCGTTCGCCAGGGCGCGACTCACGTTACCTGTGCCTATCGTCGTGACGAAGAGAACATGCCGGGTTCAAAACGCGAAGTGAAAAACGCGCGCGAAGAAGGTGTCGAGTTCCAGTTCAACGTGCAGCCTTTAGGCGTTGAGGTGAATGCTAACGGTAAGGTAAGTGGTGTGAAAATGGCGCGTACCGCAATGGGCGAACCGGATGCCAAAGGCCGTCGTCGCGCGGAAATCGTTGCGGGCTCAGAGCACGTCGTCCCTGCTGACGCGGTGGTAATGGCGTTTGGTTTCCGCCCGCACAGCATGAGCTGGCTGGAGAAACATAGCGTTGAGCTGGATCCACAGGGCCGCATCGTGGCACTGGAAGGCAGCGAGAATGCCTTCCAGACCAGCAACCCGAAAATCTTCGCCGGTGGTGACATCGTGCGCGGTTCGGATCTGGTGGTTACCGCGATCGCCGAAGGTCGTAAAGCGGCGGACGGCATCCTGAACTACCTGGAAGTTTAAGCCACAGCGAGTGGGGGGTGACTGCCCCCACACGTTCACTCATTTTTTCTCAACCAGCGCGCTCACGACTTCCGCAAACGCCGGGGCATAACCCTCTGGTGTATTCACACCAATACCGTTATTGCGCACCTGATACTTACCTTTGACATAAAACGACGGTGTCCCCGTCACGCCGAACTGCTCGGCGGCTCGCTCCTGTTTTTCTGTCAGCGCCTTCACGGCAAAGCTGTTTTTAGCGGCATCATATTCATCAGCTGAAACCCCCGCATGCAGAAAGACCTGACGAATATCCGCATCGCTGTGAATGGTTTTACTTTGCTGCACCGCCGCGAAGAGCGTCTGCTCCACCCGCGATTCCACCCCCAGCGCTTTAGCCACTGACCAAGCTTCCGTAAGCGATTTACCCATCGCCCCCATCGAGCTGACATGGTATTTCTCGGTTTTGGCACCGTCCGGTAACCGTTTATCAATGGCTTCACCGACTTTATAAGTACCGGAAAACGCCGCACAGGGTGGGCAATAAAAGGAGAAAAACTCAACCACCTCCGGGGCACCCGCCACCGGTTTGGCAAGCGTGGTATATTGCGTGCCTTCACTTAACGGTGCCGCCATGGCGAAAGAGGCACTCAGCGTTAGTACCGCCCCAAGCGCGATATTTTTTAACATACCTTATTTCCCTATAACTTAATAAAAAACCAAAGAATTATGCGCCGGTATTATTCTCCTGTTTGTCTCAGGAAACGCGAAGATATGTAAACCAATGCAAGGAATGCGCTTATACATCCAGCTCAATACAGTTTTCACAGGCCATATTTTTACGACATTTCCCAGGAGTACATCCGGTCACACGCTTAAACTGGCAAGAAAACACCTGCTGCGATGAAAAGCCATATTGCGGGTAAAGCTCAGCGAAGGGAATCGATGAATATTTAATATCATCGATGATATGTCTTATTCTGACCTTACGGAAAAAGTTCGCCACGGTGTCATGGCTGGTTTCCATGAAAATTCGCTGCAGGTAGCCTTTGGAATAACCAGATATTGTAGAGATCTCATCCAGCGTGTGTTGATGGAATAGGTTACTTGAAAGCCTCTCGATCAAATCGATAATGACTGAGCGATGCAATATTTCAGTACTCGTTTTCATGGTCCTCCCGGTGGCACTGATCTGGTCAAGTTAAACAGGACACTTTTTTCTCAGCCATTTGTTCATATCGCACTGGCGATAAATATCCATTCGAAGCATGATTTCTGTCAAGGTTGTAATAACGAATACAGTCTGCAACATCACGTTTCATACCACCCCGCGTTGGTTGCGGAATCAACAGCACCCATTCATGTTTCAGACTGCCCCAAAAACGCTCCATTACCGCGTTATCCCAGCATGCGCCAACATCGCCCAT
>JAAAKD020003178.1:0-13429 GCA_010014825.2 Danaus melanippus
ATGTAAAATTATATTTCATTATTTTAAGTTTAACTGCCTCCGGACTCTAAAAGAAATTTTTGAAAAAGCATAAATTTGACTATATGTTTCCGACTCTTTTTTCAAGCTATCGATGTCCGGTTTCGTATTATACGCATAGTTTTTAATCACTATAAATAAAGGAAGAAGTTTGTTTGACTTAATTCAAGGTCACGGGTAAGGAGGGGGGCGGGGTGGAATCACAAGTGACGCTTGATTGACCTGTTCGAGAGTGCAGTCATTTTTTTGCCCATTATTGCCAGAATGAAACGTACGCGAAATAGTTGGAAGTGTCCCTTGTTTGGTGACCTATGTCATTTAAAAGACAACAATTTGCCAAGCTATGAAGCTGTGATGAAGTTTTATGAGTGGACCAGACACAAGTAAAAACATGAGATGGAAACTAAAAAGGGGCCAACGTATAAAGAAATCGAAGCAATCACAGTTCTAAAATTGATAGAAATATGGATGAGATCATCTATTCCTACTGTAAAACCAAAACGTGTAAAGGTAATGTTACAAACATATCATTTAAAGTGCAAAAACTTACTTAAATCTCACCCAAAATTACCCAAAACAAGATGAAGAAGTTTCGTCTTGGAAGTAAAGTGCTATTTGATATTGCGGTTTGCAAGTGTAGAGATTTACTTCAATGTGCTTGTCGTATAAACAAAAAAATACCTCTAAGAGAACACAACTTCATAACAGATCAACGAACACCTAGGCAAATGGTAATAGGTGGCATTGACGTTCGTACAACTAAACAGATCACAAGATCGCTAAAAAGAAAGCTATTACAAGAAAAATCTGCAAGCAACCAACCAAAAGTAACCAAAGTATGTACGGAAAATTTGAGTAGCTCTTCTGGATCGGAATGCACCCAGTCGGATTGCGAAGAACCTATCCAAATTCAGTCGCGATCTTCAAGTATTAATTCCGAGAGTACGAGCATCAAAACTGCCGTAGATTATGCTTTACTTTCAAAAACGTGCGATAGGTTTGGTGTGTCAGACAGGTCAGAAGCAGCTATCGCATCTGTAGTTCTGCATGCATCGACTTCACAAGTAATAGACAAAAATAAGCTGCGCCAAGAAAGGAAAAAAACTAGAGAAATCATAACTTCACAACGAAATGTGTCACTAGTTCCGGCATTGTACTTCGATAGAAGAAAAGACCAAACCTCGACTATATCTGAGAATGACGGACAAAGGTATAGGCGACAAATACTTGAAGAACATATTTCTTTGATTAAAGAACCTGACTTGAAGTTTTTAGGTTACATTATACCTGATTCAGGAACTGCAAAGTGTATAGAACAAGAAATATTTAACTTTTTCATGAATAAGGGTATATCGATAGATGGTTTGGTTGCATTCGGATGTGACGGCACCAACGTAAATGTTGTTAAGTTACGTCAACGTATTATGACCGTTTAGATTGGCAAGAAAATATCATTAAGCCGCCAGGTTTAATGTCTGTAACCGAAGAAAATCTGCGATTATTTGTTGCACAAGAAGGAGAAGGCGAATTAAATTTATTACGCCTCCCTTATCACACACAAGCAGTAGAGAGAGCAGTTAAAGCAGTGACTAAAGCTTCTGCTACTTTATGTAATAGAATAGCAAGAGAAGGATTCATCAAAACCCAGATAGATCCGAGAAAATCAATACCGAAATTCAACAGCAAAAACGTTTTTGGCCCCTTATGATGATGACCATATTGTAATGATTATTTTTGATTTTATCTGCAGTTATACTTATTTGACACGTTAGTTTACCCTTAATAAACACAATTACTATTGATTTAAGACTTTTGTTTATAAATGGCTTTGATAAGTATAACTGGTTTCTGCCATATCATTAGGACCTTTCAAACCACATTTTCTTGAATTTCCACGTGAAACCGGAGGCAGAAGATTAATTCCGAATACCATTAAATTTCATAGTCTGTTTACAATTATGATTTGGCACATTTTTATCACTGTGTCTGAAAAAAGACGAACATTTTTTTTCTCCATGCTGATGTGACCCACCCTACTATCTACCTTAATGAGATCGTTTAAAAAGCAATCTACTATTCCGTCTAAAGATGGAGTACGACCTATATTATCAATCTTACAACCGAGAAATTTAAATGGTGCAGTTTCCGTATCCGTAGAAACGCATTGACCGTCTATCGATAGTCCCGGATCGTATGAGGTGTATATTGTATCCGCCTACCAAGACACAGACAATGACATTTACTTGCTTTTGTCCTCAATCCATCCGTCCATTCACAATATTTTTTTTGTGTATCCGAAAATCTAGTAGCATATCAATCATCGCAAATAAATCTCTGGAACTCAATTAATTTTTGAAGGTATTTACCATTTGCCTTTACAAAAACCAGATCGTTAACTGTTGTACTAATTTCCGATAAAATTTTTACTTGATTTGGTGATTCATCAACAGGGCGCTCTTAATTTAAATCGTTTGACTGTGCTGTGTTCACATACTTTAAATTTGTATTTTCGTTGCCTTTCGTTATAAGATTTGGCGAAGAAGACAACTTGTTGAGATAAAAATTCAAAATGAGCGTATCTTACAGTATTTGATTTTCTTGTTTCTCGATATCCTGAACTACCACCACAACTATAAGACGACACATTATCACTCTCACATGAACTTGTTGATGACGACTGTCTCCATTTCCAAGATGTGGATTTTTCTTCAACACTTTGGTTTTCCATTTTATTAACAGACAGGTTTACACTTCCAGTTAAAACACTTGCAAAGTAATTTCGCGCTAAACTTCACTTTCACTTGCTGACTTGTAAAAGGCGCGAAAAACGACACTATAATGAAGAATATCCATGAGTTGGGTGTTTTATAAAGGTCTCAATATGAAAATAGTGCAGCCACCTATATGGAGAGGTACAAAAAGTAGAAAGATGGTCGCTTGACTCAAGATGGATTCCAGATATTTATACGAAACAAATAATATTATAATTACTATTATCGGTAGTTATAATATTCTCTAGCTCTAACTTCCCCTTTGTCATAAAAATAAATATTCATAGTAATCTAGAAATTTATTTTAACAATGTTTTTCAGCCATGACCTGTCAATTTATGTTCTCATGGTAGGCTATTATGAAAAACGTGAACGTAATGTTACGTAACACTCTGGCCTAACTCGAAACATCATACCAGGGTAACATAAATCTCTGAAGTTCTACAGTATGCTTTACTACGAAAACTGTGATGTGATATATGATTTCTTTGTTTCCCATGTAATAAATAAACTTAACTGACTTTGTTCGTTTTACTAAAAAACACGGCTATCTAACTTAATTGTTTAATTAATTTTTAAATTGTTGAGTCTGAGTGTGGATTGTTTATTATAAATTTGACAATTCTAATCCATAAGTACCATGAGAAACTTTGATTTAAAAGACTATTATTTTTTTACCTTATATTATGAATATAAAACTATTACTATTTTGATACTTAAAAACTATGTGACCGTTATTCTTTTTAAAATGCAGCTAATACATTAAAATTCTTTATTCAATCTGTTAAAGTTCCACTGATTCCTAACTCGTCATTATTAACGTGGCGCTGCAAGTGTGACGAAAAATAATTTAGTGTATTTTAATTAAACTCCAAAAGGGCTGTTTGATTAAGAGCAGTTAGTTGCAATGGTTTACCATACCACTGGTTTACCATTTCATTTAAGTTTAAAACACATATGAAGCAAATTTTCTAACAGCTTCGATAATTATAAATATCTAGATACACGGCACCGTGTCAAATCAAGTTTAAGTAAAGCAACTGGCCCACTAGCTCCGAGTGTGTCATTACACAGACCACTTGGTGTCACTTTTGACCCTTCTGTAATTTAAAACCTCTTTTACGCAAACACATAAAATGCATATGAAACCGTATCAAAGCTACATTATTAGTGCTAAAGGTAAAGATTATCAAATAGTTTTCAGTGCCTTCTAATATTGTTCAAAAATAACTTAATATGTTATAAGTATAGTATAATCGCTTAACACATACCGCATATACCGAGCGCGTATGCAGGTGGGCGTACATGCACACGACGTACGTGCGATCGTGATCATGGTTCCTGTAAAGTAATCAACTTTTTTTTTTGGTGTCAGGTTTAAAATCCGCATGGAGCCCCGCCACCCTCGGGGAAGGACGGAGGGGACTGTCAGACTCTTGACTATAAACCAACCCGTGTTCTTCATGTACCCGTGTGTCGAAGAAGCGGGTATCGCCGAAACATTCATCGCTACCCCCCGACAGGCATTGACCCGCCAGATGGTCAAGCGGGTCCCGTCACCCACTCTAGGGCCGTCCGCCGTATACCGGATATTAGTGTCTTTGACGGAGTTTATCGGCGAATTAAACAGACTGGCTCTGTTTCAAGACGACGAACAGACCTAGGTAGACCACGAATTCATGACAACGACGAAGAGCCAGATAATGAGATAATTCGGCCAGGATAACGTACTATGTATTCTTCACGGACTCGTCAAGTATACAGTTGTAGTACCCATAACAAAAAAATATCAGCATACTCTTCATTTGTAAAGGTCGCATTTTCAACAGTTCCAAATCAGAAGATCAGAATCAATTAACAAAGACAGTCACGAATAGGAAGAAACAGTCCAAAAAACAAGCCAAATCGAGTAAAAAACCAAGAGCACTATGTATCGTATCTACCACGGACGAATCGCGTAAGCAAACTGAATAAGGAAATAACGGTTGTTACTCGGGTGTCTTTGTTTAATTTTTTTTTCCAAGAATTATAATAATACTCTTTGTTATTATACCTTATTGGAAAGCTGAAAAGCCGTAAATATTTGTTATCACATCTGCAGTACATCTGTCATAGACTTTTTTAAAATATCTTACAAAGAAAAAAATTTTTTCAAATTTTTTTATTTTTTTAACAATTGACTGTTTATTAAGACTCATTTGCTATAGTTACTGGGAAGTTTGTAGCTTAAAATAATAAAACAATTAATATTCTACACAAAAATAGCAAAAATAATACAAAATTGGGGCACAAAACAAAAATAAAGGGGCAATCGACAAAAAAATCTGTAATTTTTGTAAAATAAATTCAAAGGCCAATAACTTGAGAAGGGTTAGGTTTAGGATATGGGGCTTATAGTCAAATCGGTTAGTAATGATGGAATCTATCCTCTCTTAAAGGATTTCGATCGACTTAACCTGCAAACCTGTATAGTCCATTCTACAGCTATATGAAGAAAGGTCACAAAGTAATGATCGCAAAGTAAATTGATAATTTGATAAAGGGTGACATAACGGGTAGTTCGAAATACTTACTGACTTGGATCACTCTAATATACAAGGTATTTCATACAATATGTAGTGAAATATTACTATAATAATAATCTAATTCAAATATTGTAACATTTGTTTTGGATATACAAATAAAAATTTTCAAGGATTCAGTTGTTAATCTACTCAAATATCGAATATCCATTTAAACTTTATTTAATTTTTTTAATATTTAAACTTATAATTTTGTTTCTATTTGTTTATACTTTTATAAAAGTATAAACAAATTTACACTTTTATTTTTATAAAAGTTTTTGTTTGATGTAGTCTTAGCTGCATGATATCTCTCTAAATACAACGTGGAAGAATATTTAAAGCGGATTTTTATAGTAAATGTATTAATCGTAGACTTTTTTAGACTCGTTCAAAATCTTTATAAATCAATAAACATGGATGATATATGTAAATGTTTCTTTGTTATCACGTTAAAGTACAATTGATATGGAATTTTTTTAACCAAATAGTCCTGTCTGAAAAAGTCATCAAATAACCCAATTCAATTTGTTATATTTTTTTTTTATTTTCAAAACGAATACGGGTCCTGGAGCTCCTTTCAATACTTCAAATCGCACTTTCAGTCCCTAATATCGATGAAACATGAAATATCTAAATCAATTATGTGTTCCTGGTACAGTTTGAAGGAACTTTCAAGGAACCATTGTCGATTTATGTGAACAAACAACAAATATACAAACCTACTAAAAATACCAAAAATGTACAGCCACCGGCAGCTCAAGATTAGCACTGAAGAGAATCAAGGATATATAGAAATACGCGCATGCTATATACAATGTTATGTGTTCCTTAAACCAACCTTAATGGAATGAATTTTCATATTCACTCAGTCAATTAAGCACTAAAAATTGGTTATCACACTCATCCAGTTTTATGTTCACCTAATCAGACGTTATGAATAGTAACGGTGCAGAAGCTTTTTTATTATAATAGAACGAAAAAAAAAATTATATATATATTCTCGTTACAAATTTTTCAACATCTTAACAACATACAATAAGCTGTTTTTTAGTCTTCCTTTCCTGATGTCTAACTGATAGTGGATCTGTAAGGACTTCTTTGAAATTTCAAAGATAGAAAGAGACAGAGAGAGAATTACTCCTAATGAATAGCTATCTATTAAGAAGTAGAGATGCAAAACGATGGGCTAATCACAAACGACAAAACCACCCGACGCTGTTCAGTATTAAGTCATTAATCACGAATAGTGATGGATTTTTCAAGTTTAAAAAAATGCTTACCTAAGATAAAAAAAGGACCCAGCTTACACTATAATTATATGAACTCAATACAGCTACAGAGACGAAAGATCGCGATAATGAGGAGAAAAAGTGAAAAATACTGAGCTACATACACACTGACACGGATTATTATATCAAATAAGGTGTCCATACACTATAATTATATGTAGAACATTGTTATAAAAATACGTTTAAGTAATTACATATTACGTGTATTAATTATTATTGTCTTGGTTTTCGTAGCCACCTCGTAGCGGATCGTAGCAAACTTTACATAAAATAAATAAATAAAATTATAACAGTCAAATTAAATTTTAACCCGAAAGAAGAGTCGAAAAGACTGCGTAACGCCGCCACTACTCATAACATCTTACCAGGAGAGCATGAATACGAAGAGGTGACGTTTCGTTGAGGGATGAAAGAGATATTCACACTATAAAGGGGCGATCTAGTTGAGCGAAAAGACTTTGCGCCTGCGTAATGCAGTGGTTTGATCACGCCCCTCTCACTCTCGCACTTCCAATCACAAAGAAAGCGGCGACATTTCTGCCAGAAAAGCCTCCTTTGGCCATCTTGGCTGATGTTGACATTTAGTTTAGGAAGAAAGCAAGCAATTGCAATTTATGAATAAAGCAGGCGCCCGATATAAAATAGGTATGTATATATATATATACATATCTCTTAACATACCTCACATTTGTTTCCGAGTTTTTAAACAGTTTAATTATAGTTACAGTATAATCGGTCGATATATGATTTACTGTAAATATTTATTACAACAATAAGTAATTATTGACTTAGAGGTAAATAATTTTCTTAAAATAAGGTAGTTCGAATGACATTTTGTAAATGTGTCGTCAAACAAACTGAGTGTCTTCTCTTTTATTTTTTTTAAGTAATATATCAACATAAGAGAAATAAAACCAAATTATCAACAAATTTTCTTAAAATAAGGTAGTTTATACAACATATTGTGCATGTGGTGTCATATAGTATACAAGGAGAAGCAGAAACTTAAGAAACGTTAAACAAGCAAAAAAATTATTGGTAATGGCTTAAGTGTAAAGTAGGTAAGTTTATTGTATCTAGAATAAGCAGAGTCAATACGAAAATGGAAAAAACTAAGAAGAGCTATCATTAATTAAGTAATGGCAATCCCAAGCAAAGAAGAGAAGTAATAAAGAAGTGAACAAACATTTCTTGACTTTAAAAACAGATTTCTTGAAAAACTTGTGTTTTCTGCTACTGTGGGGTTATTCGTCAAATTAACGCGCAGAGTACAGAGTATCTTTAAATAAATACTAACCTTCAATCAATCCAAGAAATAAAGACTAGAAACAAACAACTTTGAAGACTATTTTTGCACCCATGGAGGATGACCATAATGGCACAACACCTTGGGCACAAGTAATGGGACATCATAAATTAAAGGCGTCCTAAAACACGATGATGTTTGTGCGACGCGTTAAACATAATTGAGTATACTCGCGTCATAAGGTATGTATTTATACAAAGTTATTTATAGTGTGTGTTAGCTTCCGAGTTAGCTTCTATGCTACTTCACGTGTTATATTATGTTATTTTATAATGAACAATGTTTGTTTATTTACAACATTACAACTACAATGTATATTAAAGTTTTTTATTAATGAAAAATTGTTTTAATTTAATTTATTTATTATATTTATATAACATCAGACACGATTTCACTAATAGATATATCGGCACAGTTACTATTATTTAAATAATCAATAATTGAGGGTATTTAAAATTATTAGAAATTATTAGAAATGAATGAACAAAACAACACTTTCTTCAAATCAAATTTGTTGCGATCAAAAAGTACTGGATAAGTCGTATTTATAATTAGAAGAAAAATTTCCAATCGGGAAAAATCTTAAAAATCTAATGCAATAGACAAATTTTTTCTAAGTGTATCGAGAAATGCAGTTTATGTTAAAAAAGTTACGGTGCATCGTAAAATAGAAGGTACAGCATTACCTTTTGTTACTATAATTACAAAAACAAAAGAGACTTTTTAAAGATAATAATTAAAACGGTACGACTTCTAAGTAAATCAATTGTTTATTTCTAATTTTCACAAAGTAATGAATAATTACACCCAAAAATGCTCTTTAAATAATATCTTTTTCCCTCTCCTCTCCTCTCCTCACCACACCTCTCCCCTCCTTGATACACCACACCACTCCACACCTCACCCGCCGCCAACTCCCCCCTTAGTCAAAACAGCTCCTCTATATTTTTATTACACTTTATAAACACTTAATTTGAAAAATTTACTAATTAAAGATAATAAAGAATAGTTAGTGTCTTAGGAACACCGTCTTTAAAAAGTTTATTTAAATATAAACATGTGTCAGTTAGCTAAAAAATACTAAGGTGAGAGCTTCGAATATAAAGCTCTACAACATATCCATTTATGTTCTCCTGGTATGCAATGGTTATGAATAACGTGACTGTTACGTAACACACCGACCAAACTCAAAACATCTCACCAGGATATCATAAACCTGTGTAGTTCATGTTTTAGTAAGAGCTTTTCATGTGGAACTTCCTGTCATTTACCCATCTACCTTTTGTATGCATGGGTTTATTTTAATATGTAGTTTCAGCAATAACTATAAAGATAAAATAAATATTAAAAGAAAAAAAATAAGAGTCTATACAGCATTTTTGGGCATATTTATCGTATTGATGTTTTGAACAAATGATTGTAACAAACAAATTAAAATAACTCCGTAGCATTCTCAGACGATAAGATCAATATTGACTTAATTGTAACATCGTCGTAGTAGATCGTAGCCTAGTAGTTCAGCTTTAGGACATCTAGTACATTTTACAATATAAACGAGATCTCAACAGTGCACGTATTTTATTATAATGGGAAGCAAATAAAAAATAAATTTTAGAAATAAAAGGATACAAAGTGAAAATCTACTTTTAAAGACATTGGAACATTAAATATTTTTTTAATTTAGTTTAGTCAGAATTTAATTTTTAAATTAAGTATGCTGATTGGATAAGAATTTTTAGATAAATGAAACTAATGTTTTTCAGATTATAGTACGCGACTTTATTTTTGTTTAAAACTACATAATCCCGACGTTTCGGCTACTTTTCAGCAACCGTGATCACGGGCAGACGAGACCAACTGACAGACATTCACATCTCGTAAATAAATAATAATAAAAATCCGAAAAACATTAGTTTCATTTAAATGAATATAACTCGCGAAAATATCAGATCTCATAAATTTTTTGATAAGACTCAGAATTTACTCTGAATTATAATTAATAAATATATATATTTCTTATTCTTTTTAGCAAAAAATTGGGATTGCGCAATACCGACATAACTTGTAACTTCTGACCCAGGGATCATGAAACACTGTAGATGACGATATGTTAGGGGTTGAAAGAGAAAATATATTTATTTAATTTATTTATTTATAATTACTGTAAAATATTTAAGTAAGTTATGTTTCAACACTGTAGTATAATTAAGGTAATTATTTTTTCTTTGAAATAATAAAACTAATAGTCGAAGTGAGATATTCGTCCAACCGGCTGTGAGGTTACCCTTCGATAGTCTCAGGGCCTGACGTCAGTCATGAAGAAAGGCATAAGTGACGTCGGTAAGGCTGACATCACTCTTTTTAAAAACCACGTTTTGGATTTTTCTCCGACATATATAAAATTAAAAATTATAGTCTCCATATTCTTGATTAATTTAAAATTTTGGTATATGGAATAAAGTAACTAAGAATAGAAAAGTAATTTACCAAACAACAAAACTAACTCCTAGGATTTTGCTGGAGAAGGTCTTTTTTCATCTGTGTCTTGGTTCTTCGCTTTGGTATTTGGGATGACTAAAGAGATTGTTACTTTCGTTATATTGATTGCATACTTTGCTTTGCTTGTAGGAACTTCAACTTTCTTACTTGGTGTACGTAGCGGCGTCACACTGAATCCTTGCTCGACCAAGTGTCATTCTGAGGCCAAATTAACCGGGTTACATTTAACCCAACAAAGACACAAGTCAGCGCGTTCACCGCAAAAAAACACCTTTTGTCGTAACAGCTCGGTTCCAGGGCAATACGATTAAACCCACAGCCAGTATTGGTATTCTGGGTGTCACCATTTCTAGTGATGTGCAATTTCGCTGTCACTTGGAAGATAAAGCCAGGTTGGCCAGGTTGGCCTGACCCTTTATAAAACTCAGGTTACACCTCACATGGAGTACTGCTCTCACTTCTGGGCTGGATCTCCCCAGTGCCAACTTCTTCCTTTTGACCGAATTTAACATCGTGCAACTCGAATGGTCAACTTACTACTAGTACTTTAGCCCTTCGAAGAGACATTGCTTCTCTGAGCATCTTTTACCACTTCTACTACAGGGAAGGCTCTGAGGAGATCTTCGGGCTTCTACCTGCAGCTGAATTTTACCAACGCACACTGTGACGCACAGGGGTGGTTCATTATGAATACTTTAAACCCAATGAAACCATCACTCATGTGGCGAAAACAGTGAAAACATACCTTGAAACATTGAAATGGGAGGTTTTAACCCACCCGCCGTATTCTCCTGATATTGCCCCTTCGGATTACCACCCGTATCGATTAATGGCTCCGGGTTTATCAGGAAAAAAAATGTCTTATGAGGATTGCCAGAATTGGATCGATCCATGGACCGCATCCAAGGATAAAGAGTTTTTTCGTTGGGGTATTCGACAGTTACCTAAGAAATGGGAATAAGGAGTGGCACGCGATAAAGTAATATTTTATTTTAATTTCAAATAAATCGTCATTTAAAAAAAACGTTACAAATTAATTCCAACACTAGTAAAGATTTCCTACGATCTTTTGAAAGTATAATACTATTTTGAAAGTATAATACTAGTTTGGACCACTGCTTACCTCTTTTTTGAATATTTTATCGCTTACACTGTAACAAGCAGATCCAATTCAACTTAAAATGAATAATTCAAAGCTTTGTAGAAATATTATTTTCTGGTCAATTACTTTCTTATCGTTAAAAGTTGGAATGTTTGTTTACATTACATTTCTAAACGTTTTATTTCGGTTGCGAAGTTTTAGCAAGATTGATACAGGATTTTGTGGGTATGAATGAGCTCATGATAAAAAGTCTCAATCTAAAATTTTTGGCCCACTTTGGTTGATTCTGGTAAGTATTACTTGTTTAAACATCTCCCGTAACAAAATTGTAGATGGCTCTAGATGTGTTGTGTTTTTTTGTTGTTGATAATGTTTTCGCAGAGAATTTTACCAATTGGGTAAAGCTTCATTAAGCCAATATAAGGCATGTAAGCGAAGATCGCAAAAAAATATTTTTTTATTTATTTTTTCTACGAAGAAAATGTCTGAAAATCTGATTGCGTAACAATTCAGAATTATATTTACCAGGATATCATAACTAGTAAAGAGTATTAATCAAACTGGCAGTGAAAGTTTAACACACACATCTTTATACCAACCCCTTGTTGACTCAGACTAAGCTTCACTTTCACTTTTATTCAGCAACGCCCCAGAGGAGGAGTCAATTTATTGACAGCCCAGGAGTCGAGAGCTTATTGAGAGTTACTTGAAGTATCCTCACTATGCATTCCCAAAGAGGGTTGATGTCAGGCAGGCGGCCGGTTGTAAAAACAATTAGCCAAAACTATTCACAACATGTAAGGCAGACCCTGGATAAAGCTGGAAAATTGCCAGGTAGAAGAAGACTTGAATCATCATTATTTATTATTCAAGACTTACGTTATGGAAGCAAAATCTATAAGCATACCCTATTTTAACCCTATCAAATTTTTAAACCCCGAACGCAAAAAGGATGTTATTTATAATACAAAAAAATATATATATAATGAAATATCTTGTATACCATTATCATTATTATGGTTTAAAATCTCCTTTTAACGTTTTTAATTCATTTACATTATAGTTTTATAAAACCACAACATTAAAACATCGGGATTATGTAGTTTTAAACAAGAATAAAGTAGCGTAGTATAATCCGAAAAACATTAGTTTCATTTGAATGAATAAAACTCGCGAAAATCTCAGATCTCATTAAAACTTCTTCTATAAATGTAAACCTATAAGCCTCTGTTGTTCCATGTACATGTTCCATAAATATCCTATTTATCTTATTTGATTTTTTTCTTTACCTATCTCTTTGAACGAGGTAATACTCGAATGAGCAAATTTACTAATAGTACAAATTCCCAGGATTGCCAGACGTCACGTATTTTCTAACGGATGAAATGTGGACGATTGAGTAGCCTTAGTATGTACTATGATCGTATGCCTACCTGCTAGCTTGGTCAAACGGCCAATTTCCAGGTATCAGGTGATCAAGGTACATTAAAAACGTTACTTCCTTCACTGCAATTCATATCCATGGATAATGTTCATATATGTTTTAAAATGTATAGTTGTAAATATTTTGGTAATACTGGAAGACACTTTCCGTAATTTAAAAATTTTTAACTATTAGAATTAATCTGTACTTAACTAGTTATTTCGACAGCTTTAGAGCGTCTGCCAAGCAAAATGGCAGACGGAAAGTGTCTACTCAATAGTCCACATTTCATCCGTCAGAAAATACGTCACGTCTGGCAGTCCGGGGATCTTGGTAATTTAAAGGTATTAATTTCGCGTAACCACATATGAAACGTCAAAATTATTGTTTCCCGAGACCTGGCAAGTAATAAAAATATTTGAACTTTAGCAAATAATGTTCACTTTGGTAATAAAAT
>JAAAKD020003307.1:0-20310 GCA_010014825.2 Danaus melanippus
TTGCTTCGGTTGGATAGTTATTATCAATCACTATTTCATTATCAATAATCACTAACACCTTTTGTTTTTTATCGCTGGACGGTTCAAAATAGACTTGTGGTTTTCCTTTGATTTTTGAAACAGACTTAACAGAAGCGTTATATGTTGTAGCTTCTTTGGGTAAAATCGCTTCTAAGGCTTCCTCTGTGGTAAATTTGCTTGCTTTTTCTCGTCTGTCTTTAATGCTGTCTTTTGTTGTATCATAGTCAAACAGACTTGAAAATACGTCATTTGTCGCTTTTAACAGTTGCTCGTTAGCATTGTCATTTTTCTGTTTGTATAACTCGTTATACTTGCTATCTAGTGCTTTATTTTGCTTTGTGAGAGTGCTTATTTTTTGGTCTTTATCTCCAATTATTTTATTTGTAGAATTTACTAATGTTATATAAAACACCAACATACCAACGAAACAGAATATACAAGCACCAGATATTATTTTCATAATAAATATTTTCTTTTCCATAATTTACTTTCTCCCTTGAATGAAGTTCACTTGTGCGACTGTTTCTTTACTGATAACACGCCAACTTCTTAATCCGCTTCCTGCTCGTACCACGTTTGTTTCACTCACTAGGATAGAACCGTCTGGATTGATATATTCAACTACTGCAATATGCCCAGCGGTAGGGTCAGAACCTGCTAAACCACCATGGAAACTTGCGCCCCAACCAATATGTGGCTTACCTTTTTCTACTTTGTAGCCCTTTGCCTTAGCACTTTCGCCCCAATTACCGCCATTTCCACTGTCTCCGCTAAACCATTCAATCGGCATTCCAATTTGTGCAAGGCGATTATAAGCGCCCCACGTACATTGTCCGAACGGATAAGAATTACCAGCATAGTTTTTATCGTCTGGCATAGGAAGTGTCAATTTACCAATATATTCTGGTGGTAAGGTTTGAGTAGGTGCGCCATTTTTTCCAGTAACTTCTCCGCTAGGGTTAGGATTCACAACGCAACCGTCCTCATCAACATCAACACCTGCGGTATTTTTAGATTCATTTTTGTTTGGAATTTTATCAGTTGGCAATTTTGGTATCGGACTATTAGCTTGATAAGGTGCTTCTCCGTATTTTTCAATCGCTTCTTTATCAATCCATTTAAATTTTTGACCTAGTGAGTTATAAGCTCCAATTAAAGACACAAGATAGTTAGGATCAGTCGCCCAACCACCATTAGCGATTGCCATTAAAGTGGCTTTTCCGTCTGGGTTATTAATTGCTCCTTTATAAAGGCTTTGATGTGCCATAAACTCGGCTTTGCCAACTATGCCTGCGTTGTAATCCTTAAAGTAAGTGTATGCTCCGCCTGTGTTATCTCCTACGCTCGTTCCTGCTTTCGTTCCTGTTATATCGACTGCATCGTTCCCATAAGTCGCAAGCGTAACTGGAAAATCTTCTTTTTTAGATGTCTTAACGCCCCCCATGTTGTGGGCTTTCCATAGGGAAGTACCGCTAGGGTTTGTAAAGTTAAAACCATTTTCAACCATAGTCTGCGCAATGCTTGCACTTGGTAGGAAACCGCCTGCTTTCCATGAGAGAATGTAGGCTTCTTTATGACTTTTAACAAAGTCTTCAACGCTTTTAGGAACTTTCTTTAAGTCCTCGGTTGTAGTGCTGTCACTATAACTAGGCTGTGAACATTGGTCGTTTTTCACTCCGATAAATAAAGAAATAATCATGATAACCACTGCTATTACCGCAATAATGGCAACAACTGGGATAGATAAGGTACTAACAAAGGCAATTACGGCTGTCACGATAGATTTTGTAACAGCAATACTATTGGCAATCGCTTTTTCTAACAGTATCTTTGCTTGGCTAGCTGTCTTTGCATTAATGCTGGTGGCTTGTTTGCCTGCAAACGTGGCATTCTTTTTCTGTGCTGGTCTAAAGTATTTTTTAAATCCTTTTTCTGTCTTAAAACCATGTTTTTGCGCTAATCTTTTTTCCAGTCCTTGTTTTGTAAGAAAACCTACTTTTTTAGCTGGTTTTTTTAATGTTTTAACTAAGTAGCTAGTGGATTCTTCTTCCTCACTACTGCTGTTATCTGGTTCAATATCATTAAAAGAATTAATGATAGGTTTTGTTTTTTTAACTACTTTTCTAGTTTTATAAAAAGGTTTGCGTGGTTTAAGCTGTTTGCTTTTTCTGTCAATTGCTTTAACTGGCTTAATCTTTTTAAGGTTCTTGGTACTTTTAAACCGTTTAAAATCGGCTGGAATACTAGGTTTCTTTTTTAGTACGTATTTCTTTTTAAAGAATTTATTATTGTCTGTATCATGGAGGGCTTTTTTTAGGTTATCATTATTTTTAAACCTAAATTTTTCTTTAGATTGCTTGTCATTCATACTAAGACCTCGCTAATCTGTCTGCATGATTTTATACAGTTCCGTTGTTTTAGGGATAGTGTTTTCAAAGGGAACAATAGTATTTCCTGCTATGATTAGTCCACTTCCCTTTGCTGGTGTTCTTAAATATTGTTCTTGTTGTTCCGTAATATTGTAGTGTTGTTTGATGATTTCAATGGCAAATTTTTTTTGTTTGAGTAGCACTAAAAATTCAGAGTTGAAAAACATTGCACGTCCTTCTTCTGTGGCTAGAACGGTTTCAATGGATTGCGTAATACCTGTTGGATTCCCTCCGTATTTCCGTATTCTCGCCCAAACATCTTTAAATTTTTCTCGTGAGGATTCACTAGAAGCACCAGAGAGCAAGACTTGAATTTCATCAAAATAAACCCATGTGGTAACTCCTTTAGCTTTATTTTCTACTACACGTTGCCATATCTTTTCTTCTATCGCCATAAAACCAAACGGTTTAAATTTATTTTTAAGTTGACTGATATTATAAACAATTAAACGTGAATTAAAGTCAACGTTCGTTTCGTGAGCAAATATATCCATAGAGCCTGTGATATAGAGTTTTAGCTTGTAGGATAAATCTCTTGCTTCGTCATTATCAATGGTTTGTAGGACATCAAACCAATTGTGAAGTGTAGGATTGCTGTACTCTTTATAGGTTGCAATCGTTACCTCATCAATAATGGACTCTTGAATTTCTGTGATGTTTTCAAAAAGAGAAGAAAACAGACTGACAAGAAAACTCGATTTTAAGCCGACTGGTTCGTCGTCAGAATCCAGTAAATTTTCATCTGGTAAATCTAAGATATTGATATGGTGGTTTGTTTTTGGTGCTATTTTAATCAATTGACCGTCTAATAAGGTCGTTAGTTCATCATATTCGTTGTCAGGCGATAGAATGATTACCTCGTCTTGAGGATTTTTCAAGAGCGTTGTAATGATTTCATATTTTGCAGTCATAGACTTACCAGAGCCAGAAAGTCCAGTGATAATACCATTTGAGTTATCCATGCTAGGGTCTCTACGGTTTATCGCAATGATATTATTAGAAAACAAGTTTATTCCATAGAATTTACCTTTTTTATGGTTAATATCAACTGTTGTGAAAGGGGAATTAATAGATAAGTTAGGTGTAATTAAATCACGCTGGAATGTCTTCTCACAATCTGTAAAGTTCATTCCAATTGGCAAGATAGAGTTTAAGGCTTCTTCTTGTAGATAGCCTAAAGAAGAGAAGATAGCCCCATATTTTTCGCCGATCGCTTTTATAACCCTTATGTTTTCGTCTCTTTGTTCTATTGTTTTTCCTGTAAGATAGACTAAAAAGATTGAAGAAAATTGCTTATCGCCTGTTTCACGTACAAAGTTGATTACTTCGTCTAAATCGCCCTGCGCTTCTTTTGAAGTCCGTCCAATAAAATCTGGAGAATAGCCCTCTTTGACAGCGATTTTTTGTTGCTTGATTATCTCACTTTCAACGCTTGTCGCCTGCGCTCGCAAACGTTTATTTGTTTCAATAATAGAGTAAGGTTGTGCTTGAATCGTAATTACTAACTCTTGTCCGCATTCTGCTAAATCTTTAAATAGGTTATCGGATAATTCCATTGGAAAATCCTTTAAGAAAAGAATTTGATTGAAGCGGTCGTCTATTTCTACCCCTGTTTTACTAAATTTAAGGGAACTAGGAGCAATTAAATCCTTAGTAGTAAGCATAGAGCGCCTTATATCGTTAAAATTTCCATATAAGGGCTTATCATAATTAAGCATTTTATTCATCACAGAAAGCCGTTCAAGGCCATCTAATGGCTTAATAGGAACTTCGATAGAAGCTAGTGTGCTTGACATCAAGTTTCTTGTGTTTTCTAACTTGCCTAATGCCTTTTTCTTGTCCTCTGCATTGGTAGAAATAGTAATGTATCTATCAATTTGATAGTTGTTTAGCCCTTTTTGATAGTTAAGGTTAATCAACTCATTTAATTCTTCTCTTAAATAGTCGTATGAATCGCCCTGTAAAGGAAATTCATTTTTTTCTTGATACTCTTTTTCGTGTACTTTAGAAACTAGTAATGTTAATTGGAAATGTTCGTTATCAGATAACGTATTTATCATTGTGTTGTATTTTTGAATGATATTTGTTTTTTCTTCGTTTGGGGCGGTCGCATAATTTGTAGAACCTAGTTCATAGGTCATTGAATAATTGTCATCAACAATATTCATCAGTCCATTTTCAAAAAGAGAGGTATATCTTAGTGTGTTTTGACTGGAACTACTTTTTGCTTTTTGCGCATTCTTTTTCAATCGGTTTAATCGTAGCTTGTCAGTCTTCGATAAAGGTGTCTGTTTCTTTGATTTTTTTTGATTGAATAAACTCTTTACGTTCATATTGCACTATCCTCTCTGTTTGATATGTTCTTTTTGTAGGTTTCTTTAAATAATTCCATTTCAGTTTGAACCAGCGGTCGCCAGTTAGTCCGTTTATTTTCACTAACGAAACGAAGAAACTAATAAATAGAATCAACATTAATGGAAACTCAAAGAAAAGACTACTAATGTGTAGGAAAAAATTATTTATCATGATTAAGGCAGTAACGCCAGCTATAACTAATAGGAAAATGAATTGACGGAATGTTAAACCAGCTACCTTGCTTTTAATTTTTGAACCGTCTTTATATACCTTGATATACATACTAACCTCCCAATCCAACGACTTCTTTTGCGTATTTTTCAGATTTTATAATCAAAATAGCAACAATTATAGGTTGTATTAAAGAAACGAATCCTCCAGCGACTGCTCCTTTTGGGTCCGGTGCTGAAAATGAATTACTTAATCCTAAAATTATGAGAATGACAAACCCTTGCAGTGCCTTAGCACAGTATTGTTTGGCAAATCCTACTCCAATTGAACGATACTCACTAGAAGCAAATGAAGCAAAAGCAATAGGTGCAAGTATAGTATATATATATAGTTGAATCGTTCTCAAAGATACAATTACTACAACTATAATAGAAGATACTACTCCTGCTATATACACAATTAGCCATGACATAACTTTACCGATGTTATCACTCCAAGAAGGACTAGTAGGCGAAGCGGGGGAAATTATGTTGTAAGTCCCAGTATCTTTAATCAAATTAATTCCGCCAACTACAATATCATTCATGAAAGGTAGAATAATAACAGCTCCTGTTACAAGCGCCCCAGCAAGTAAAGCATTGACGGAAGCTTGAAACATTGTTATTGGAACAACAGTACCCTCATTATTTTTATTTGCGGTTTCAAAGATTTTAGCTATCTCAAAAATCAAAAAGAAGATAAGAAGATAAATTCCAACTTGAGTTGTTGATTTCTGCATGACTTGTGTTACATAGTTCCAGCCATTCTCATTTAATTTGTCTGCATGTCCTCCAAGCACTTTGAATAAATCCATAGAATAACCTCCTTATTTCTGTTTGCTTGGTTAATCGGTTTAAATTAAACACCAGGAGGGTTTGTAAGTAAGTTGACCAATCCAGCAGCACCAGCTAAGAGCAAGCCACCAAGAATAAGCATAATCCCCCTTGTACGTTGTCCTCCGTTACTTTCTGCCATACTTTCGGCAATTTGAATTACTCCTACAATAATTAAGCCAACTGAACCAGCGCCGAAAAACCAAGTTAAGAGTTTTTTAATAGTGTCTAATCCATTTACCTGTGCTAGAACAGGATGCGTAACGGCTTTAAATGCTAAGTTAGATAATGTTGTTTTCATAAGTTATTCCTCCGTTGTATTCGTTAATGTTTCTATTGGTTTCTTGCTATTCCAATAGTCAAATGCTTTTTCTAATTCATCAACCTTAAATTCTGGTTGAAACTCATACCAGTTATCGTCTGACGGACTACTGCTCCATTCAGAAGAACGTTTATGCCCTTTGAAAGGAAATTTTTTACCTTTATACATTGGCATTGAAGAGATAGAGACTAAACACTCACTTCTAGGCAATCTATTTACTTCGTCTTTGGTTATTAAATCTCTTCCTAATACCTCATGACTAATTGAATATGAACCATTAGACCCTCTATTTTCAGAGTTCTTTTTCATATTAATTGTTTCTTTACCAGCACGTTCAGAGAAGAATTTTTCAGTTTCTGGTTCTGTTCCCCCTGCAAGGTACATAATTGTATCGCAGTTTCCGACAAAACTTTTCCAATCTTCTTTATACATAGAAGTTAATTGATTAATATTTTGTACAATAACGTTAATACTCATTTCACGTGAACGGAAAACAGCTAATGCTTCTTTGATGTTTGGTATCTTTCCTAAGTTTGCAAATTCATCTAATAAGAAACGAATATGGTTAGGTGGATTTCCGTAAAATTCATTATCTATTTGATGTTCCAGTGTTCTAAATGCAAGAACAAAAATCATAGTGGTTAAGAAATTAAAGGTGGTGTCCATATCTGGAATCGGTAGATAGACGATAGTTTTTTTAGTAACCCAAGTTTCAATCTCTAGTTCATCATCATCTAATATATCTCTTATATCTTGCAAATCGAACATTGAAAATCTAGCAGTAGCAATCGCAACGACACTACTTCTTGTATCCCCACGATAATTTTTAAAACTATTGAATTGAGTAACTGCATAATTTTCAGAACCGAAACGGTCTTCAAATTTTTCAAACATTCTTTCTAAAACAGACGGTACTTCCTCGTTTTCTCTGTTTAATAGTCTGATTAAATCCGATACTTCATATAGCTTAGGTAAATCTCCTGTACCTGTAATTCCCTTTTTAGAGTCGCCTTTATATTTGTAGTAAAGAAATGAAAAGATTGAACCAAGTAGCAATTCTTCTGACTTATCCCAAAAAGGCTCCCCTTTTCGACTGTTTTCGCCATTTGTAGCGTCTATAATACATTGAATAACTCGCTTTAGAGTTATCTCATCATGAATATATTTAAAGGGATTAAACTTATTGCAATTTTTGAATGTATTAACATCAAATATCTTTACTTGATAGCCATTTTCAGACATCATCTTTCCGGTTTCATGAAACACTTTTCCTTTAGGGTCAGTTAGCACATATGAAGAATGCAGTTGTGATATGTTTGGTTTTACATACATTTCAGTCTTTCCTGCTCCGCTCCCTGCGCAAATCAAGCAATTGGAATTTCTTTGTACATCGAAATCCATATTCTTTGTTGTCAAACTCATTTTTACATCTTCTGAAAAAATAATATTGTTATCTTCGTTTTCGCTGTCCGCAAATTTCTTCAATTCTTTACTTGTTGCCCAACGAGCCGAACCATACTCTTTACCTTGTCTGTATTTCCCATTACTTGTACTTAACATAAAGAATAGTAAAGCTAGAACTAGTCCTAAAAGGAATGCCAATAAAGGATAGCCTTTAAAACTAAAGAATAGCCATTGATTAGAATAGGAATCCATTGTGTTTGCTAAACTATTAAATATTTTTTGTATGCCCTCTGCTTTCTCATTTAAAAGAAAATAAGCAAAGCGATTAAGGAAACAACCAAGTACCAAGCCTAAGACTGAAAAGATTATGATTTTAGCTTTAACTACCTTTGATAAATCTTTCACTAGATACTCTTCCCTTTCCCTAATGTTTTGTTGACTGCCTTATCCGCAACATTTTTTAGCATTTCTTGTTGTTCTTGTTTTGCAATTTTAATTTCATCTTTTAACGAAAGTTCTTTTTTCCCTTTTTCTGGTTGGATAGCTTTTTCTTTTTTGAGATATTTTTGAGGATTGGCTTGCATATCACGCATTACTTTTTCAGTTGTAGCTAAAATCATATTTCTGTCTTTAGCATGAAATAATAACTCTGTTTTACCGTCTGGCAATTCACGTGATAGAAAATCAACGCCATTCTTTTTGTATTCTCTGTGTAAGGCTTTGATAGCAACATTACTGTTGGATAAACTTTCATTTAATAATTCGCTATCCGTAAAATGAGGGACTTTGCCTTTGCTGTCGTAATGCTTTTTCAATAAGCTGTAAGCATGTCTGATACTGCTTTTTCCAACCCCTAAAATTAACCTTACTGTTTCATCTTCTTCTGCCATAAATTATTCTCCTCCTGAACGTAGCTCTTTTGGTATAAACCATACTAAAAAGCTGATAACTACCTCGATAAGAAGTACAATTGCTAATGGCAACATGTACCAATTACATAAACCCTCAAAAGACGGTTTCGCATTTAATACTTCTTGTACATAAGTTGGATATTTTGAGAAATCAAAATAACTCGCTGGTAAAAATTGATGTGCTGTTACAAGCGCCACAATTTGACCGTAAATCCATATAATTATTGCACCAGTTACTAAATTTTGAACAAGGAACAAAGGCGATAGAAGAAAAAATCTAATTATCAACCCACTAATTCCTATCAAAATTTCAATAGGTCGGATAAATATTAAATGGAGTATTGAAAGAAATTTATTCATCTTTCTTTTTCCCCCTTAGCCAAAATACAAAAATAGCCTTAACATTTCTATGACTTTATAGAAATGAATTTCTAAGTTGGCATGTGTTAAGACTTCTAATTAATTGCTATTTTGATATAATGATTTGTTGGGTAAAAACAAAGGTGATTCTTTGTTTTGTAGACCGCTTTAAGAGTTAGGCTTCTTAGGCGGTCGCCCACTTTTTTTATTTGCTTTAAAACTGTGTCTAGTCCTTCTTGACTAATAACTAAACTTCTTCCTATTTTTTTTATTTCCACATTTTCAAAGTATTCTGGGTGAATGTTTCTGACCAAGGATAACCATGCTCTACTTTTTTTAGCTCGTCTACTAGCCTCTGCAAAACTATACCATTCATTGTTTTTCAAATTAGCTCCTCCTTTCTTAAATATAGTTATACAATAATATATTTCTTATGTCAAACATTTTAAACGTGATAATAACGGTCTATACAGGTTTATTTGTAATTATCTGACTATTTCGCTTTGACAAGCGAACTGCTCCTATCATCGAGCAGACCAATGAAGCCCAACTAAAAGACTTGCCAACACAAACCGTTGACAAGCCTTTCAGTTAGGGATATTTTTTTATTTCCTTTTAATATCATGCTTTGCTAAATATCGTTTTAGTGTACTGACTGGAATTTTAGTATGATGTTCAATTTCTTTTAAGGTATATTCTTTTGATAGATATAGATTAAACGCTCTTTGTAGCAAAGGGTCATCTTTTTGATAGGTACTTTTTCGTCCAGTAAATCGTCCTTTTTTCTTTGCTAACTCAATCCCTTGTGCCTGCCGTTCCTTAATTCTTTTTCTTTCGCTTTCCGCTTGATATTTGTATAACTCAACGACTAAATTATTAATTAGTCGCCTCAAATTTTCGTCTTCAATCCCATTCATTGAGGGTAAGTTTAAGACTTCCAGCGTAGCTCCTTTTTGTTGAATGGTGTTCATAATCTCTGTAAGGTCTTTATTGTTCCGACCTAAACGGTCTAATTCCGTTACAATGACAATATCCCCCTCACGTAGATAGTCTAGCATGGCTTGTAATTGAGGGCGTTCGGTGGATTGTCCGCTTGCTTTATCTGAAAAGACCTTAGAAACGCTTTGTAACACTTCTAATTGTCTATCTAGGTTTTGTTCTTTGCTACTTACTCGTGCATAACCAATTTTACTCATAATTCTTTTTCAATATTTATTTCAGATTTATCAAACTCTATTCGAATAGGGACATCTAAATTATCTACAAATTTTATAGTGCTATCCGTTATAATCTTACTAATTAAAGTATTTTTTTCTTTATTTAATGGATAAATAATTGTAGAAATTTTGGTAACTCCGTTCGGGTGTATTCTACTTTTAGGTCTGGGATTAACAGAAAAATGAGTCATAAAAAACGGATACTCTATATCTTCTGGAAAGAAAACTTTATACTTTAACGCCCTTCCTTCTGTATCTTTTCTAGTCGGTTTTAGATATATGCCTGAATTATTCAATCTAGCTTTAACGGCATTTAATTCTTCTTCTGTACCTTCTAAACAGAATCCATTCAATCCTACTTGTCCAAAATCCCATATATTAAAACGTTCTATCACTTTTTTCTTACCTAATAATTTAAAACATAGTTTTACTATTCTAGGCATTCCAGTTTTTTCTAATATTTCTAAATATGCCCCTTCTGAAAAATATATCAACGCATTATTTGGGTTCTTTGCTTTTCCATATTCAACAGTAAAACCCATATTTCTAAAGGCTCCCACTGATTTTTTTAAATCAGTAGTTTTATATATAACATGTCCAGCTTCCATAAAATAATACATCCTTTCTATTTACTAGTTTTGGCAAACTCTAATGAGCCCTTACGAAGCCTATTATATCAGAAAAAATAATAAGCCCACTAGAGTGTACCCTAATGGGCTTGTTCTTTAAAATTACCTTTATAATTTTTTTGATTGTTCTATCTCCCGCACACCCCCGAATAATGGGTTAAATAAAAATTAGTAAGAAAGCAGCGATTGTATACATAATCCCATAAAACATGTGTAGTGGAATATTCCACTTTAAATAATTTTCTATATGTTTATCAGTTATACCTTGACCGCTGTTTACTATTTCTTCACTTTGTTTGAAGTTAGTAAGCTTGTGAAGAATACCTAATACCGGCATTACTAAAACAGCCACTATTTGACCTACCAATGATACAACATCATAATTAAGTAATAAGGATATTACTGCCACAACAAATTGTAGTAACAAACATATACCATAGAGCTTTACGCTATTTGCGGAGAGTCTAAATCGACTGTAATAATCATAGAATCCTTCTATTTTATTCGTTTTTAATAAGTAGTTAAAATACTGTCCTATAACTATACAGTATGAATACATGAACCCACCAATACATGCGGTTATCAAGATATTTAGTTTATAAATTATCATTTTATCTCCTCCTTTTATTATTTCCAAAATTGATACCATTTTTTAGAACTTTCTTGTGCTAATTCTTGGTCTTTTTCTTTCAGTTGTTCCTGCAAGGCTTTAATTTCGCTTTTAAGGTTTTCTAAGTCCGCTTGCGGTTGATTGTCTGCCTGCTCCTCTTTCGTGTCCTGTGAGGGTATTTTAAGGGCTTTTAAGTCGTTAATTTCTGATTTATATTCTTCTAGCAATTTTTTATCCTGCAATGCTAGGCGTTGTTGCTGGTCTAAAAGATTTTGCGTTTGTTGAATAATTTTTTTTAATTCAGAATTTGATTCTTGTTCTTTATCTAAAAATTTCTCTAAAACAGAAATTCTTTCTTTAAGATAGTTTTTTTCATTGTCTTCTTGCTTATCTTCTAGACTATCTGCATTGTCTTCTTGCTTATCTTCTAGACTATCTGCATTGTCTTCTTGCTTATCTTCTAGACTATCTGCATTGTCTTCTTGCTTATCTTCTAGACTATCTGCATTGTCTTCTTGCTTATCTAACCAACTTTTTATTAAGGTTTGTTCTTTGTGAGATAATACTATTGTATTTTTACCAGATATTTTTTCCCAATTTCCGATAGATAAATTTTGTTTCTTTTTTTCATAACTAATTTTATTTTGTAAATACTTTTTACTAACGCCTAACTCGTCCGCAAGCTCCTTAATCGTTTTTAAATTCTCACTCATGATAATTCCTGCCTTTTAACCGTTGCTAGGTATTGTTCAATGGCTTTTTTGAGATATTTAGAGACATTGCGTTTGGAATAGGCTTCTTGCTTGCTAGCAACATAAGACAAGTGGTCTTTGACCCCATTCAATCCTCGTAAGACTTTCAATTCGTCATAAAGCGGATAAACATGGGCTTGTAAGCCTGCCATGGTTGCTGTATCCATAACATCATTCATACCGATTAAGAAATTTTCAGATAGAAGTCTTGTATATTTGCTTTCCATTGCCTGCTTATATAATAGTGCTTCACTTTGTTCTTTTTGTTTTTGGCTCTCTTGGTAGGCTTTATCTTCTAGCTTGTAACTGTTGTCGTCTGCTTGGCGTTTCTTTTCAATATGAAAGACAATAGAATCAATCGAACGTCCTTTTTTGATTTTCTCATAAGAGACATTAAAAGAGGTATGAGCGTTGATTTCTTTCAAAGAATTTTTCAAGATATAGCTCTCGAATCTATCAAACCTTTGATACTCTTGGATTGTATCCGTCATAGTGCGTAATTCTTTGACGGTGATTGTGGGATTGCGGTAGCTTTCCACTTGTTCCGCTCGCCGTCCGCCTTTGGCACTGTAATGCTCGTATTGGTTGTAGTTCATAGACAACCAACGATACAAAATAAGGCTGTACTTGCTGTTCAATTCCGCTATATCAGATAAGGCATGTTGCGTGAAGTTCTTTTTAAGATTGATTAAATAAGGCATAATTTCACGATGAAATTCAATTTTTACTTCGTCGTTATAATCCGTCCATTCCACGTAAGGGATAGGCACAATGCTTTTGAATTTAAAACCCTTGCCTGCTTCTTCTTTGATTTGAAAAAAAGCTTGTTTTTGCATTTTCTCAACCGCTTGTTTAAAGCGACTGTGTTTATCATTATCAGACACTTTAAAGAAAGCGAAAAGGTCTCTTTTTGAAAGATAAACCGTATTGTCTTTCGGTGGTTCTTCGGTATTAATACAAGATACCGCCAATTCAAACATTTTGAGTGGGGTTTTATCCATTTTGGCAATGGACGTAATCAAGCTGTTATGCTCTACCACTTTTCTTTTTGACAGTTCATTCAAGGTCAACACCTGCTTTTGATTTTTGTTCTTTTCTGGTATAATCATAATATAAATACGCTCCTTTGCGTGTTTGAAAGTTGGCATAGAGAAAGACTTTAGCGAGTGAATTTCTCTATGCTTTTATTATATCACAATACCCCACAATAAAAAAGTTTTTTTGTGGGGTATACACAGTTTTTTTGTGGGGTATACACAGTTTTTTTGTGGGGTATACACAGTTTTTTTGTGGGGTATATTTCTGTTAAGACTTGCTAACACAGACTTTATTCCCACGCAAAAGAACAAAAGATTAAAATATATAGGATAAATTAATATAGGCTTCGCCTTTTTTTCACTCCGTTCTAAAAACTTAAAAATCAAAGTCAAAAGAAAAAGTCAAAATCAAAACCGTTCAGCAAAACAACATAGAACAATCCTACAAGCTCCTATTCTGCT
This sequence comes from Danaus melanippus, assembly GCA_010014825.2. Taxonomy (NCBI): domain Eukaryota; kingdom Metazoa; phylum Arthropoda; class Insecta; order Lepidoptera; family Nymphalidae; genus Danaus; species Danaus melanippus. Next base: position 13,553 of record JAAAKD020003307.1, read on the forward strand.
TTCTAATCAACTTTACGTGTCATTGAGTACAAAACATCAAACAAACACCTATCTTTCTAAATACCCTAACTGAAAGGCTTGTCAACGGTTTGTGTTGGCAAGTCTTTTGGTTGGGCTTCGTTGGTCTGCTTGACGACAGAAGCAGTTCGCTTGAAAAGCGAAAGTTCGTTTTAAAGAGCTAAAGGATTCTACAATAGCCCTAGAAGCTCATATTTTGCATTTTAAGCACCTTTAGAACGTTTCTAGTGTTATTTTATCAGATAACAGTTAAACGTTGTTTATAAGGCTTTATTTTGCTTATTTACAAACGTGGGGAATGTTGGCTTTTATTTTTGGTGTGTTCTTGCTGATAATCTTCGTAGCGGTCAACGGACTTGTCATAGTAAAGCATTTCTTTTTCGACTTGTTTTAAGGTCTTGTGTAAGTCTGTCCGTTCCTTTTGTAGGTTTTCAATTGTTTTTAATATTCTTGTGTTTGGTCGTGCATAGGCTTTATTTTCTTCGACATACTCAAGAATTTTCTTATCTAGGTTTTCTAAAATGCTTTCTGTTTGATAATAGGATTGTTCTAATTCTTTTCCGATAGCTTCAAAAGAAGTATCAAAGTCTAATCCTTTAGAAATAAGAAAATCAAACTCGTTAAACAGTTGTTTTAACTTAATTTTGGCATTGTTAGAATAAAGCGGTACACTTCCGCTTTGATTTTGTAGGTTTTTCGCAACAGTTTTTCCAAGCATGATTTTATTTTTCTCTGGATTCTTACTATCGACAAAATAAAAGCGGTCTTGTTTTTTGAGAAAGATTTGGTAATTGCCATTTTCTAGTTTGTCCACACAACGTGCTGGAATTTTGATTGCGGATTTTCGTTGCTCTCTTTCTAAACCAATGTTGATATTCACATATAAATAATCGGCTGTTTCTTTTTCGACTTGCCAATTTTCTATAAACATTTCAATTTCTTTTTCTTGTTCCTTGTCTTGAATGGTTTGATTTTCTGCCCATAGTTCTTTGACTTCTGATTCTGTATAAACCACTTCATTTTCTTTCAAGCGTTCAGAAATTGCTTCTTTCATGAATGCTTGATTTTTTAGGCTTCTATCTCTGACTTTTCTTTCTTGACTAGTGCCACTAAGTTGGTAGGTAGTGTACTTCCCTTTATCATCAACTATTAAACCTAAAGCATTTGCTTTATTTTTAAAGTCTTTCCAATTGCTGGCATGAGAAAGTAAGAAATTGATTTTGCTTTTTATTTCTTTTCGATAAGAATTTTTTGCAAGGTAGACTTGATATTTTTTGTGAGAATTTTTTAACGAACGGTCAATAATTTTACAGCCATACTCTTTAGAAATAACATCAGATATTTCTTTCAATTCTTCTAGCTGGCTTTTAGATTGTTGAAATTTTTTGAGTGTTTTTGGATTCGTGGCATTTAAAATAATATGGTTGTGTAAGTGTTCTTTGTCAGTATGTGTGGCGATAACAAATTCGGCGGATTCGCCTAGATAGGCTTTCATGGTTTTTAATCCAATCTCATGTACTTTTTCTGGTGTTAAATTATCTTCTGGCGAAAAAGATTGTACAAAGTGAAAACCAAAACGTTCATTTTCTTTCGGTTGATTCCCAGCTAAAATTGCTATTTCTCTTGTTAGTAACATTTCATCATAGGCATTGCTTGGCACGTTTATATTTTGACCTGATACTAACTCTCCACCTTTTGTTTTTTCTGGATTGACAATATAATCTAGCGCTCGTGAGAGTTGCCCTTGACTATGAATTACTCCACTTGTATCTCTCGGCATATAAATTACGGTCATGACATTATCCCTCCGCTATTTTTTTTAACATGCTTTTTAATTTTTTATCTAAACTTTGTAACTCATCTTTATAGTCATTGATTAATTCTCTCGTTTGATTTTGTTCTGATTCATTTAGGTATTTTGCAATTTGATTGAGATTATTTCCAATCCGATTGACTTCTAAATTTGCCTGCGCAATGGTAGACATAATTTCTTTAAGAGAAGAAAAATCTACCGTGTAAATTTTTTTATCTAAGCAAGATTTTCGTGCGTAAGTAGAAAAATTTTGTAGGTTTGCTTCCCTCATATTCTTTTCAATAATTTTATTTTCTAGTTCAGAAACAAAAAACTTTTTTTGAATGTTTCGCTGTCTGTTTGCTTTTTTATCCATATCAAAACCTCCGTAAATCTAAGAATAACAATACTATTATATAGTATTGTGGTGAACTTACTATGTGTGTACACACATAGGGTAAAAAGTAATCCTCTTCCACTCGGTCACAACTAAAATTTACATTTTAGTTTGTTCCTCGTTTCAGACGATTCTTTTTATTTTTGGGGCGTTGCCCCAATCCCCATTTTTTAGAAATAGCTAGGATAATTTTCAACATCTCCGTACAAACTTTCAACCGTAAAACACAATTCTTCTACTTCATTTTCTGGAATTTTTTCAACGACTTCTTTTGCTTTTTTGTAATCGTTTAATTCGTCTTCGTCAATTAATTCGGATAATTCATCAATCAATTTATCAAACATAATTAATAACTTCTCTTTAACAACTGGAAATTCATTTGCATAAGAAATGGCTTCAAAAATTTGTCGTCCATAGTCTTCTACTTCTGTCATTATTTCTTGTCCATTCATTTTTTCATTCTCCTTTTCCTTTGAATTTATTTTTAAAACTGTCTAATTTACTTTCTTTTTTAGGTTTCTTTTTTTGTTTTTCTTCGTGCTTTTTTAGCAATTCTTTTTGTTCTTTTTTTGCTTCTTGAATTTCAGTTTGTAGTTTCGATTTTGTAGGTTCAAGATTTTTTCTTTTCTCTAATTCAAGGTCAATTTTTTCAATTAATCCTCTTGCAGTTTTTTGGATATTTTCCATAACTCCTTGTAATTCTTCGTTAGAAATTTTATCCAATCCCCATGAATTGAGATAACCTATTGTATATTTTGAGGTATCAATATCATAGTTATTTGCGACAATAAAAGCGGTAGATTCTGCTTCTAATTCTTGTAAAGTATATTGTTTATCTCCGAAAATTGCTTCTGATTTTGTGTGTAGTTTTGAGTGAGTGACTTCGTGAATAAGGGTATGAATTAAGTCTGCACCATGTAGGTTTGCATTGATAAAAATACATTTATCTTGTGGGGAATAAAAACCGTCAACTTCTAAGGGTTTTAATCCGATTTTTACTTCGCTCACTTCTGATAGAGCCATAAATAAATCTTTTGTATTGTTAGGGTCTTGATTGAGATATTCCACTTGTTTTGGTAGATTTTCATACTCGACTAGTTGCTTATCTTCAAAAACTGTTCCTATACTAAATCCTTTAAGTTCTTGAACTTTTTTCCCTTTTTCGTCAAGAACTGGTTTGCCATTTTCGTATTTATTTCTAAAGTTTGGCATGAGGATTTTATAGCCATGTTCGCCTTTTTTTACGTGGTAGCCTTGTTCTTTCCACTTTGTAAATGTACCCACATGTCCGATATTTGGTTTTTGTTTTTGTAGCATTCGGATATTTCTACTAGAATATCTCGGACACTTTGCGACAAAATCAAGATATTTTTTAAACATTTCTGAATTTTTATAGTCGCTAATTTGTTCTTTTAAAAAGCTAGAGAGCTTCGTTGTATCTTTTTGTGCTAACAGACTTTGAATATCTTCTTGTGCCATGTCTAACTCCTTACTCTCGGTTGGTAACCAAGCTATATTTTTTCTTTTATCAATCCGAACATCATTCTTAATTTTCTTGAATATCATTTTAAACTGTTTTGTGTTGTCAAAAATTTGTATGTTATCACAGCATTTCATGACTTCTGATAAATTGTTTAAAGAAGAAGTATAACGCTGTCTAATTCGGTCTTCTTTAATCCCATGACCGCCTTTTTCTACTCGTTGTTTTACTCGTTGAATGGCTAAGTCTGCACTTTCTAATCCAACATAGAGTAAAGTTATTTCAAATCCTTGTTCTTTTGCTTCGTTGATGAGATTGATGTGAGTTTTCCCAGCACCAGCTAGAGTAGTTTCAATATGAAAACTTTCTCCTGCTTTGATAGAGGAATGGATTTCTTTTACTTCTATCTTCATTGCCTTAAAATTATCATCTTCATTTCTCCAATCCCACCCATGTTGTTTTGAAATTTCATCAGCATTAATTCTCTTGGTATTTAAAAATAAACTTTGCGTTTCATTATCCGCCCTGTATAAAGTTGACTTACCAGCACCGTTAACACCTGCAACAATAATATACTGTGGTTTATCGGTCATATCGTAAACCCTTTTTCACTGATAATTTCTTTTTGTTTACTTGCTAGTTTGTAATTATATAGTTCTAAATAAAAGTCTTTTTCTTCTTCACTTTCTGCATTATCAATGGCTACGTCAAGTTCTTTTAAATTTAACGAAAGAAAATATTGATAGATAGTTTCTTTTTTAGCTTCCATGTTATTGCACTCCCTTATTTTTTGTTAAAATCATCTAATGCTTTTTGCGCTTCTTTTTCTTTGCCTTGTAGGTCTTTCAAAGTATCAGAGATTTTATTTTTATCTTTGTTGGCATTATCTATTTCTTTTTGTTTGTCTTCTGCATGTTTACCTTTGTCTTTATCATTGCCCTTGTTAATATCATCAAGCTGTTTATGCAAGTCAGAAATTTGTTTATTCTTTCCGTCTAGTTGTTTTTGAGTATCTGATACGGATTTTTTTGCGTCATTCAATTTAGCTTCCAGTTGTTTCTTTTGATTGCTCTTATCAGCTTCTTTGACTTGTTTTTCTAGGCCTTTATTTGGAAAATCTTTTAAAATGTTTTTTGCGGTATCGTATACTTTTTCAGAAGAGAGGTACTGCACTACTTTATCCGCTAAGTCTTGATTATCAATATTCTTTATATTCTTTTTGAGAGTGTCTGTATCTTTATTTAACAAAGCAAGGCGTAAGTCAATACTAGAACTTTGTTCTTTTGTGATTAAATCAGATTTTTTAATCCAGTTAAAATATTCTTTTTGCTTATCATTATTTAGAGTTTCTATTTTTTTAATTACATCATCTAAGGTGTTTTTATCTGCTATTAAAGCAGGTTTAAACTGCCAATTTTCAATATACATAGTTGTTATTTCTTTTTTAGGATAATCAAACTCTTTCATTTTTAAAGCGACTTTATCATACTTTTTGCCTGCTTCTAATTGTGATAGCAATAATTCTTGTGAGAGTTTGGATTGTTGCTTATTCGCTTGGTTAATGGAATGATTAATTGTAAAGCCTGTTCCTAAGACACACACTGTTAAGACGGTAAAACCTATCATAGTCACGGATTGAATAGACAATTGTTGAAATTTAGGTTTGTCCTTTTTAGATTTTTTATTGCTATCCTCTGAAACAACTTCATTCTCTTTAGTTGGTTTTGGTGGCTTGGTTTGTTCAAACTTAACTAATAAAGCTTCAAAATCGGTATGTTCTGATACTGGCAACTCAATTTTTTCAGTATGAATTAGTTTTCCGTCTTTTGTGTACTTTGAAATTACGACACTTTCATTATTCAAGTATTTTATTTGATAGTTTACCGTTTGAACAAGGTTGACAAGCTCCGAAAATATTAGATTGTCTTCTGGTTTCTTTTTAAAGGATTCAATGCTTGTTTCCGAAAAAACGTATTTAAAAGGTTTATCGCTTTTATTCATCATGATTATCGCCCCTACTATTTAAGCCTAGAAGCTCGATTGCTTCTTCTACACTAACGTTAGATTGTTTCAACTTATCAATTAGATAATCTTTCTCGCTATCTTCAATCTTCTTTTTTAGTTCTTTAAGTTCTTGATTGATTTTATCTCTTTTTTTGATTAAGGTTTCTTGTTGCTTGATTAGTCCTTGCTTCTTGTCTTGTAAAGTTTGATTAGTCATTTATCTTGTCCCTCATTTCTTCGTAGAGTTTTTTTGCGCTTACCAAGTCTAGGTTGGTGTATTCTCGGATTTTCTTAATCGCTTTTATATCTTCTTCTGAATCAATTAACTGTTCTACGTTTTTAATCTCTTCGTCAGACATTTCTTTAGTAACAGTTTTTTTATATTTTTTAGTAAGTAGCGAACCAACGATAGTTCCTATAAACATCCCAAAGCACATTCCAATTGGTAAATTGTTAATTAAAGTTCCTAAAACCATTCCGAAAAGCATGCCTAAAGGTATACCAAGTGCTAGATAATTTGTGTTATTTTTCATTTTTTAGTCATCACCTTTCAAAAACTTATTTAAATGATTAGTGTTTGTCCCTGCATAAGCCTTATTTTTGTAAATAAATGTTGGTACGGTATGGATATTGTATTCATCAATATATTTGCGATTTTGTTCTTGATTAAGATTGATAAACTGTACATCATGCTTGATTAAGTTGTGCAGATAGATTTGTTTAAATATTTTTTTACAATCCTTGCAATCATCACGATAAAAGAAGTTGATTTTATCTTCTTTTATCGTTGTGATAACTGCTTTACTATGCTCTGTTTGATAAAAATTATATCCAATTCCAGTTATGCCAGCGATACATAAAACCAATAGAATTTTAATTATCTTTTTTATCAAGCTGTTGTAATTCCCCTAACATTTTTAATTCAACAAAAACATTCTTGTCCGTATCGAAAGTGGCTTCATATTGCCATTTTGCTTCGGTTGGATAGTTATTATCAATCACTATTTCATTATCAATAATCACTAACACCTTTTGTTTTTTATCGCTGGACGGTTCAAAATAGACTT
>JAAAKD020003527.1:0-20286 GCA_010014825.2 Danaus melanippus
CATTCAAAGTTGTTTAAAGCAAAGGACCACGAGCTAGTAAGCATAAAGGGATCTTCTACATGGCTGGTGAAGGGGAATAACCAGGCTCGATCTGAAGCAACATATTGCTTCCTGCAGGATAGAAATACACCACACCTTAACCAACGTATGCAAATGTTTTTACTTAGGGAGTTCTTGTTTCACAATAGTAAAGTAATTGCATTGTCCTTTAGTTGTTTATCCGTTATAATCACTTAGACCACTTTCGTTAAGAAAATTTTATAATAAAGCGGGAATTGTCACGTTTAACGACATAGGGTCAATAAAGCAATGAGTTTGACACATTTATTCGAATCTAGTAAAACTAATATTCTCATTATATCGGGCCCAAAAGACGACTAAAAAGTCTTTTACACAGAGTTTCAACTAACTTTCCGATCTCTATGCTTTTTTATTATGTTGTTTTAACTGGACACATCACAATTTAATTCGACATAATTTTTCAAAAAACGGATTTTTTAATAACCATGATGTGGCCATTGGTTATATTCGCGTTACTCAAAGTTAATAAGACTGCAAGATGCTATGAAATGAAACAACCTATTAAAGTTTATAGGTTACTTTATATAGAAAGGGAATGTAATAATCCGATTGTAGACGTTCATATTGAATACAACCAGGAAGATAGACTTCATTTACATTCATTCGTCTCTTATAATGTTTTGAGCATTAACTCGTCAAAAAATTTTCCGTCCGACTTGTTAGAGATATAAAGAACATCCATTCCAATATCATATGATGGTAGTTTGACTTATCATTCGATTTTTTTTTCTTTAGATTATGATAAGACATACACAGGGAATCTAAACATCTCAATTGTTAGACGTAATAACGTATCGTTATTAGTTTCTTCAATTCCATATAAACCATCAGGGATTATTATTAACGGAATTCTATACGATATTGTGTTTAATTATAAACATATAACTCATTACCTATCATCAACTCTTTCCAATACCCAACAAAAGCTCAACTTTAATTTTATCGTTTATCCTAAGAACCTAGATATTCTAACCGAAGATCATGCAGATTTGATTTATCATTTGAATGATTCGAATAGAAGTTATGTTAGACAGCAGTAATAAACTTATTTAATTTATACTGGCTCTGGTTGCTTTTCAATTTATTACCTATTTAACAATTAGAATCAATGCGGACCTAAATCGTAGTATACAATCGGGAAAATTGGGTTAACATTCTAAATTTTATAATTTTCGCCTGTCAATTTTTCATGCTTTTACATCTACACTCGAGTATAATTGATTTAAATTACTTAATCATTTTTATTAAAGTTAAACGTTACAACCATTAAAATTTTTATTTTACACATTGAAAATGAGCAGATTTGTTGTACTAAAGAAGTTGATCTATGCTTTTAAGTACATTTTTACTGTTCCGCCTTCTTTATCGGCATAGCCGTCAACACATTCTGAAATACGGGTGTGCCATCGTTACACTTGTAAGACAATGGAACACAAAAACATTGTCACAAACATTTATGGGCTTAAAAGTCCGACATAACTAATGGATGCAATTAATTTCTTTTACGTATTCCATGCATGCATTTCCAATAATAGTCTATTTTACGATGCTTTAAAATGGTTACCGCAATATAAGCTACCTATCATATTAGATCAATCAGCCTCTTTCATACTTATTATAATATTGCTTGTTTTGTATAAAAGTTTATTTTTTGAAATTATTTGTTTTTTTTATATTGTTTACTACCTTGACTCTCACCAATTCATTATTTAGTTGCAATTTCTATCCATAATTGTTTACAACCATTATAAGGAGAATCATTTTGCTTTAAAGAAAAAGTTATGGTTGGTGTATTAAAAGCATTTATAATTAAGCATTAGCGTTGTATGATCCAATAGAAAAATAATTGCCAGGATTTCGACATAAATGGTTCTACAATAACCTGCTCTGGTCACACTATAGCCGTACAAAATACCGAAAGCAGGTTTTTATCTTCTAATCGCAAAAAGACCAATCTTCTACATAACAATCCTACAAGATAACTAGCCCAAGACATAATGAATACAATCAAGAGCACCAATCAGGCCATTGAAACAATTTTAACAATAAAAACAGCCAATAAACAGTTAGAAGACCCGATATCCCAAATAAGCCACACCATAAAGTTTTAATTAATAAAGAAAACCTTGTCTTCTTCGAAATAAATTATGTCCTGCAATGACAGTTGAATCAAAACATTCCTTATATCCTCCTTTGTGATATCCAAAGAGCTATCGACCCTAGACATAATCTCATCGACACTGACAGTCATAAGAGTTTCGTTCTCCAGTCTTATTTCGTACAACAAGTTAATGATTAGATCTTTTTTTATGTTCTCATTCTCAACCTTCGATAGATCTTCTGCTATCATTTGCACTTCTTCAAGATGATCTTCAAGGTCTTCGGGTTCATCGTTATGCTTGACTCTTTTCTGTGGCTTTAGAATTTTTTGGAATAAAGTTTCCTTAAGCATTTCGATAATTGCCGTGACGTCTTCAACCTCAACAACGTCCGATAGCCTTAATTTAGCATGTGCTGTTGACAGTCTTATCATTGTTTCCAACATACGAGGAGTAACCGACACAATCTGATCCTTCCTATTTTTGCCCTGTCGTAACATCGTGTACTCTTCTGTTATCAGTTTAGATGCCTCTTTTGTCATAGAAGGTCTTTTACTTTTACAGTATTGTATGTAAGCTTTAAATAGAGCGTGAACATTATTTTCTTCATCTGTTTGGTGTGATATATGTGTTTTAACCAAGTGTTTGGCTATACGCTGATCTAGTTGGTAGTCAGACTTGTCAAGTGTTATAAAAATCAAATCAAATCTAGTTAAAAGACTCTCTGGTAGTCTTACGTTCTCTTGTGGTGGCTTATTTTCTTTATACTGACCCCAGATTGGATTGGCAGCCGCTAGAACAGAACACCGGGCATTAAGAGTAGTGTGTATGCCTGCTTTTGATATTGTAACAGTTTGCTGTTCCATGACTTCGTGTATAGCTACTCTGTCCATATCATTCATTTTATCAAATTCGTCTATACAAACAACACCCCGATCAGACAATACCATCGCACCAGCTTCAAGCCTTTTATCCCCGGTGTCTTTGTCCATCACTACAGCAGCTGTTAACCCGACACCACTAGACCCTTTTCCAGTCGTGGCCACAGAAACGGGTACCATATGATAAACATACCCAAGCAATTGACTTTTAGCGGTAGATGGATCCCCTACAAGTAAGATATTTATGTCTCCCCTGATTCTACTACCGTTTTTCATTACCAATTCATTGCCACCTACTAAAAGCAAGGCGATAGCCTTTTTTATATTGTCAGAACCGTAAATACTAGGCGCTATAAGTTGATATAAGTCGGATTGTTGCGAAAAGGTCTTAAAAGCATTTAGTACCACATCAGTTAACACCACTTCCGCCTCCTTAGCCCTTTGTTCAATATTATTTGCTATCAATACGGTCCTAAATTTATTAGGAAAGTTATTGTTGCCGAATGCCATGCTTTTGTAAATCCCGTAAACTTTAATACGATCGCCCGGCTTGACCGAATCAACCAAATCAAAAGTCATAATAACTTCAATAGATCTTGGCAGTTGGCCAAAAGGAGCATTTTCTGGCAACTCTTGTAAAACAATAGTTTGGAAATCAAAGTATTCAGATAATCCATATTCTGTCGATAGCAAAATACCTTCACTATCTCTAGTGGGATATACCGTATTAGTTAGTGGTAGTTTAGTTATCATTGTCGAATCTCTGTAATCCTTTGCATAGAATATCTCCTTTATTGAATTGTAATGAACACTCTTCATAACTTTTGGACGACAGATTGAGCAAGATGTTGCAATGCCTTCTACACAAATCATCTTGCCTAAAAACACACTGGTTAGAGACCTAGGATTTACAAAATTCTTCCCAAAAGATCCGCAAGCTCCTAAAAAAATCCGAGTCGATGTCAATCCATAAAGTTCTTCTTCAATGTACGGAACAAGATTCGAAGGATCTTCAAGAATTTCCGATGCCAGAGATTTATCAAAGTCACGAATATCGTTTATGTTAAAAATTATTCTTTGATCGCCCGATTGGGATTTCTTCATTAGAATCTCTGTGTAATCCTCGTCATTTTGTGTTTTGTAGTCAGACATAAACAATCTGAATTTTTCTAAAATGTCTTCCATGAGGGTAAAAAAATAACCGTCAAGATTAGAAATTAGAGTGGGTACTACAAATTCTATTAACGGCTTGTTAATGCTTAAAAGTATTCATTTTCTTTTATCTAGGCACAAAGAAGATTTTTTTAGAAGTACTTGACGACTAGTAAGGATTTTTAAAAATATTTTTTAATTAACTTGTTAAGTGTCTTATAAAAATCAAAGTCTACCACATTGCAATCACAAAGGTCTATAGTAAGAAAGTTTGACCCGTCATTTTCATAATCAAGCATAAGTTTATGAGAAGAAATCGAATTGTCCTGTTTGAGTTGTACGTCGGTTTGGTATATGGCCAACTCTTGAATCATCAATTTAAACAACCAGATACGAAGCTTTAAAAGGTCCTCCGAATGCTTAAGTAATATTTTATGGAGTTGACTGTTGTCATATACTAGTCCTACCGCCTTTGACACTTCCGTGTTTGATACAATGTTTTTTAAGATGACATAATATTCTGATCTGAGAGAAACATCTTCCATTTTATGACACAGACTAGATATTAACAGGGCCGTAACATCCTCATGTGTTTCTCCTGTTTCCTTATGCTCCTTGTAGTCGTTTATTTCGGATAAAATCTGGTTTCTGTTATCTTCTATATAGTATTGTAAAAGCTTTCTATTTAGAATTTTAAGAATATCGAAGTAGATGCTAGTAGATTTGATAAAGTCAACGTGTTGTTTATTGATTAGCGCATTTAATATATTCTTTATCCTATTATCGTTCTTAATGACAGTCTTTAAAAGCGCTTTGGTCCTTTTATCATTTAGATTAGTAATGTCTGTTTTGTAAATGCGAGATAATAATTTTACTACATCTATTTGAAATATATAAATGGTTTCTTTACTGTTTATTGCTAGCGGTGCAAACTTATCAGCAAATATACCTGTAAAGTCCTTGTCATAATATGAATGTAAAAGAGAGTAATGAGCTGACACAGGAATAAAACTATCCCTTGATCGAAGTAGTTTTACGATTGAATTTCTTAGTAACTCAAATTTCTTGCGATTATAGCCGGGATTCACCTTTTTACAATAATCCTCATAAATTGTTAAATCCAAATTAATCTGGTCAACTTCGGTTAACCCGTAGTAAAAAAGCGAATCCACAATAAAACAACTGATTACATCCTGGTATACGACTTCATCTCTCGAGAACCTTTTCTTTAAGCACTGTTCAAAGCCATAGATTTTCGGATTAACAATACTCTGCAGATCCTCAGAAGGTCTGTAAATAAGAATTCCTGTAGTGTAAACTTTTACACACAGCATTTGTTTTGTGCTTTCGTGCTTTCTAAAGCACATAAAAGGAGTTGCAAGCCGCAGTTCATCTTTAATAGCAGATTGTAATTCATTATGTTCATATGTATCTTCAAATGATAACATATAAGGAGATATAAATAACGTATAATGTAAGATCATATAAAGATTCATTTTGTTTGATTGTTTTTTATTTAAAAGTCTTTTTAATTTAAATTTGAGATCAAATTGATCGAAACAAATCAATTTCTACCTCAACAATTATGGTGACTTAGGGAACTAAATTATGTCTATAGAACACCCTCATAACAGGGTTAAGGTTAGATAACTTGTTTCTTTAAAAGGTAGTTGTTGTTTGACTAAATTTCTATTCTGCGTTGAAAAAATTTTTTATATCAGGTTTTGAGATCATATGTTCAAAGATCAGACACAAACCAGATAAGGATTTGGTATGCAAAGTCTGCTGTATGTAAATCACTAGTTCGACGTTGTCTTGTTAAAATTTATGCGGACACATATCGTTGGACCTGTTATGCATGTTTTCCTCACGTACTGATGTCGGTTCCAACATTCTTAAAAATAATCCTATATAATCCTGTATTCGTATGACTGAAAAAGTTATGCCTTGGCTTTCTGAACAACTATCTAATTAGATAACTTTCTCGACCAATGTGGTTTATAATTGTTTCATCCATGCCAATTTTACAAGTCAAAGAACCTCGCTCAAACAAATTACGCGAAGACGTTGTGATGTAGGCATACGTATATTGTCTGGAGTTTTTAATATACGGTTCATAACTGTTTCTTGGTGCAAAACTGAGGTAAATATTTTTCTACTGTTAAATCAAACATTCAGAAATCTTTCTGGAATTACGTATAATGAAAAATTAATATTGTCAGAAATAATGCGAATTTGTGTTATCTCGAATTTGTCTATGTAACACGAGATTATAAATTTTTTTATCCTTTTATTAAAATTAACAAAACAGAATGAATAGAAGCACTATCTATTAAAATAATTAAAATCATATATATATGACATTTAAGAAGGTTTTATAGGTATTTTACAATATAAGTCATACAGATCTAACAAACCGCAACACACATTGTTTTGAGGATAAAATATCAAGCAAACAAACTGTGAACCATGTTATTAATGTTGTTAGACAATGGAAACTTGAATATATATGACATTTTGATACAAAGAATATTCAAACTTATTTTTGTAGAAATTTGTTTCTCAGACTGGCAAAGCAATTATTCGTGCTGATAAGAAAAGAAAAAAATTGTAATTTGTGCAGATATAATATACAATTGTATGAAATATGCTGACTTTGCATAATTCTTTATATTTCTCGCTTTAACGGCCGTCATTAGTTTGTTTAATTGGTAAATTATCTTTTTCTATTTCAATTAAAACCTTCAATAATTCTTAACTTTATTCTATTACTCATAATAAAAACATTGTTGCGCAGTACATAATGATTATAGCTGCTATAATGGTTAGTTTTATAGGATAACTGTATTTGTGGCAGATTGACTCGAGTCTATGATATAACTTGTTGAAGTAAAAGTTGACGATGAAATAACAGGATCGTTGTAAGAACTCTACATACAATCACACATTTGTGCTTTTGTTAAGTATTAACAAAATGTCATATTTTTATGAACATAGTATTTGTATTTACCTTATATGATTAAGACAGAAGATAAACCTAACTATAAAGTTCGAAAAGTCTTTGAAAGCAATCTACGATACAATGATGTCGCTAGATGTTAAATGCATCACTAATTTTTTAAACACTCATTTGACCCAGTCAGCTAAATATTATGATACATGCATAAATTTTGAAATAAATAGTTAGTATGTATGGCGCATAACTTAGGCACCCAAATAACTAAATAATCTTGCCCTTTTCAAAGTATATTTCGCTTTTAAACTGTTAATACACCATAATACTTCTATTTAAGTAACAACTACCTTTCTTAAAGTGTTATTTAATCCATAGCCGACACAAGAGATTTTGATTTGTGCCTTCTAAAACATGATTAGTAAAAAGTTATCAAAATATTTGCACTGGTTTATTTAATGAAAACCAGCACGCTTTATGGCCTAATCTGCGCGTAAAGGCAATACTATCAAAAGAAAAAATAAAAAATAGCCAGAGCGGGGTTCGAACCCGCGCCTCCGAAGAGAATGGCACCTTAAGCCACCGCCTTAGACCACTCGGCCATCTGACTTACAAAAGTCTTGTGATTTATTTATGAGACAAAGAAGAAACTTTTGTGTCGGCTACAAGTTTTATAATCTTTAGCAACCCTACTTAATGGGCAGCATCAACAGTACAATTTTATGTGAAGAAGAAATAGAAGCAATTAAGAACACAACAGTATTTGACTATGCGGAGATTGAGCACCTCTTTGAACGATTTCTTTACTTAGACAAAATGAACAATGGCTATCTAACATACAATGAACTGAACAACATACCAGAATTTGAAATTAATCCGTTCAATAAACTCATTATAAACGTTTTAGAAAAGCGAATGGACTACGAAAACATTTCATTTCTTTGCTTTCTTAACTTTTTAGAGATTTTCCATGTCAAGACGGATAAAGAAGTTCGTATTCAGTTTTTATTTGATATTTTTGATTTACATAGGGATGGAAGACTGTGCAGGTCTGTTTTATCACGAATCGGTTCTCTAATGGGCGTAAACGATACCAAGGAAATTGAATATGCACTAGAAGCATTTGACAAGTCCAAAAAAGGCTTTTTGGATTTCAATGATTTCAAAGAGTTTTACAACTCGGATCCTTTAATAGAAAACAATATGTTGATAGATTTCTCTAAAAACATTAAACAATTTAGAAAGATTGGCTTATTGGACATTCTCATGCCCAGTAGAGCTAAAAAGAAGTAAGCTGGTTTGGTAAAAGGTAAGAGAGAGCCACAGAATGTTTATTTAATTAAAATTATTATTAGCTGTAAACAGGCTTATTTATGAATAGAAGAACTTCACTTCCCATTGTACGACTGCGTTTTATAATTGAGAGCGGGTTATCTGACTAATTATTGTTAACTGAAGTAGGTGTTTAAGTGCTACAATTTGGTTTATTCGCTGTTTATAATTGGTTCGTCTTTGGCTCTGCAATGCCAATACGTTTAGAGCAACTTGTTTGTGTAAATACATTAAAAGGGCTTTTCATAAAACACTGAATACTTTAGGATCAAAGGCTTTTGATCTGCTACCTTTGTGCAATAGTATTTGAATTCCCCATCACATTCCCACTTAAAATATGTCTTGACAGTCTATGATAACTAAAAACCTCACTTTGTATTTGTAGCAACCACAATCTAATACATTTATTTCATACAGTTCACAAATACTGTCACAGTTTCATCAACTAAGATTAAATTAATAAATTTTTGTTATTTTATTTCCTTACAGTGGCCTAAGCCGAACCTTTACGTCCTACTAAAGGCCACCGCCTAAAAAAAAATAGTTCAAAGCGCCCCAATGTTTTTCAGGGGCAGCAAAGAAAAACCTAAAGAGCAGCTAGAAGACTTAGAAACACTCGTTGTACGTCTAGAAACCTCCTCATATACAGAAGACAAACTAGATAGTCTGAAACTTATTCATAGCCACGCTCTAATAGACCCAATCACTACTGGCACCTACTCGTTAAATGCAGTTTTTGGCTCTTTGGGTGAATTAGAAGACATTTCATACAATTTAAAGATTATTTGTGAGGTTTTACAAACACAACACGCAATGGAATTTACCGATTTGGTTTTAAAGAATGAAACCAACATTGACTTGATATTCTTATCTCATGAAAAGGATCCTAAGGAGGTCTATCGAATACTGTCCATAATGTCAGCCAATAGGAACTTTGCGAGTAAATTAGTTAGTCGCAAGAACATTTCGTTTTATCTTGTAAATGAATTGGAGAATGGAAGATACGAAGTTTTAAAGAATGTTATAACTTTAAAAGGCGATTTTAAAAAGCAGTTGATCTTTGAGGGGATCTTTGAAAAGCTGTTGGGCTTGGTAGAACTTGAATATAAAAGTTGGCCTTTTGATTTGATTGAAATGCTCTTGCGAGACGACCACTTCAACCAAAACTACTTTATAGAAACAAAATGGCCTGTTGTCCTAAATCATCTTAACACTCATAACCAGAAGGTATTCAATCTACTTAACGCTTTAGTCGATAGAACGAATAATAATTTTGGTTACATAAAAGAGAACCTACTAAAGTACGTTGATTTAAACGCATGTTTAGCCAGCGAACAGTACGCGTTGGTCTATTCATTAATTTTTGACGATAAGAAACTTTTAGAACAATTCATTGAGATTTACAATGAGACAACAGTGGATAGTTGTACCTCAACACTCTACAATCAGTTAGTTCCGGGGGAGACCCCAAATCAAACACTGCGAGTTTGTTGTTATATTTTAAGCAACAAAACAATTAAATTAACTCGCAGTGACCGCTTTCAATACAATTCGGCCTTACTTCTTCTTTCGGAAATGCTTATTTACAATGCCAACCACGTAAAAAAATTGTCAGATAAATTAAAAACGGTAGGTCAATGCGATTCCAACGTACAAAACGATTGTGTCGACGATAATATTGTTTATGATATATTAATAATATTGACCATGCGCGAATTTGAAGTGGAGTTTAATGTTACAAACCAACCAATTACCATCAATCTTGCGTTATTTATATTATTTAATTATGACTCTACGAAGGTCGGTGAGCTAGCGAATAGATTAGTAGAAGTAATTTACGACGATACAAGCGACGACATCTTAGTCTCACTTTGTATTTTAATTTGTTTAATACACGAAATTCCTCTTAATTATAATGGGTCCCTGTATCTAAAGCATTTAAAAAGATTAAGAAAATTCTTTAGTGAAATAGATTTGCATTCAAAAGTTTACCTTGTTGAAGAGTGTGTGTACATTTTGTTGGATAGAGTGGCGGAGTTGATTGTAAAATACTCTGAAAGGAAAGTAAAGGAGTTGAAGAACACAGGCGAGGCAGAAGGAAACGACCAATGAAACAAGCGTAATAGCACAATGTTGAGAAAGGCGGGGTTCAAAAACATGTATACGGTTACATTAATGTTACAACACATCTAAATTTATTATATATCACTACCCTCAAGTCACTCAAACAATTTCATGTTCCCCTTAAAAATCCTCCAATAGAATTATCTCCTTGTCAATTATGCGTACCAACTCGTGTCTGTGCACTTCATTGGTTAGAAAATGATCGCCTCCTTTAATTTCATAAATTAAGCTATTTCTTATCATTTTTAATTTATCTTTTACGCTAACAACAACATATTCATCACATTCAGAGACGATAAATATGCATTTTACACCTAATGGATTTACTTTTAGTCTATAAAAATCATCTTCCAAATAAGAGCTAAACATGTCCTCATAGCCATGACTTTTAAAAAGGTCTAAGTATCTTTGCGGGGAAATAAGCTTTCCCTCGTATCTAAAAGGAAGGACGCTGCTTTCGCAATGTTCAGCTACTTTTAATTTGTTATCTAATTCGCTGTCAATGCTTTTTTCGTATTCGACGTCACTCACTGGTCCCTGCAGAAAGCACAAGGATACGTGGAAATTGCTTTCAATATACTTCAATATGAGTTGGCACCCAGTTGAATTGCCTATTAGGACAATCCTACCCGTAATATGCTGTAACAAACTTCTAAGATCTTCAATATCGTTATCTAAATTAAATAAACCGTAATTAGGATGAGATCTAAATTGAGGAACAAAAAACCCAAAGTGTTTAAAATTGCAGTAATTTAAAAGGTCTTTGGTATAAGGAATAGACAATAGATTGAAATTAAGGCCTCCTACGAGTATTAGGCTAACATTAGATTTGACTTGATTACTAAAACACACTAAATCGTTTACTTTATCATAAATAAACAAGCCACCAAGCAAACTGTTTTCCATTGGGGTTTTAAAGGTTCTTAAAATTAAGAGCAAATGATAATTTTAATTTGAAATTGTAAAAAATACAATAAACTTTACTGCGCCCAACTCTGAAGAATCTTTTTTATCTTTGGCACAATACGATTTGTTATGCCATTTAAATATCTTCTCTCCAAGAACTTTTGTTATAACCGTCTATCTTAGCTAATTCTCCTACAATTTTCAATCCAAATACATAAAGGTCCATTTACCATAATGCAATACTATTATCACCATAACACACAATATCTACTGCTTAAAACAAACTTACGCTTTAAATTGTTGACGTAAACAAAAACAAAATGATCAATAAAATTTACATTTTTAATGAAAATGGAGAGACGCGAATTGAAAGGACTTTTAAAGAGACTTTGGCAAACAAAGAGATACAAAAACACATCTTAAACGAAAACAATTCAAATTTAATCAAACTGGGCTCTAATGAAAGCATAGTCTACAAAAGGTACAATAAAATTATAATCTCAATGGTTGTCGTTAACGAGAATGAAATTTATGTTTTAAGTTTAATAAGTTTGTTAATGGAACTTCTTAACAGGCTCTTCAAGAACATCACAGAGCTCCAGTTTATTTACCACTTTAAAGACATTTACGACTTACTAGACAAGTTCGTATTGGGTGGGTTTGTGATAGAAACAGACCCGGACAAAATAATAGTTAAAGAAGTTGTTGTTTAATAAATCAACTTAAACGTTTTAATTTTTATGTTCATTAACATTCTCTTTGTTTTTATTGTCCATTATCTCTTGAATCTTTTTTATAAACTTCGACGTGTCCCTATTTGAATTCTGTAAGGCCGTTTTGATAGGCGTGAGGATTCTTGCTTTGCTGGCCGGAGAACTAAAAAGTTTTGGATTGTTAAACTTGTTCTTCTTTGGTGTTAAGAGGCCCGTGTTAAGCCCCTCTACATTTGAACTATTTTCTTCAGGTTTGCGTTCCGTTTGTTTTTCTTCCATGTGGGGGGTTTTAAGGGGCAAATTTAGTTCATTTGTTGGACCTTCGTTTTTGTCTTACGCTGACTGTTTCATTCCGAAGAACCTCGTTGTTTCCTAAAACGGCTTCCTCTCTAAAGACATCCAGCTTGATAACAGAAATTCCCAGCTTGTCATAAAGATCCTTTTTTAATTCTTTTACGGTGCAATTGTCGTACTTAAACCTGTTGTTGTTCTTTCTAATTGAGCTGTCGAGTAGGACAACAACTTTATTCTGTTTGTCTAATTCTTCTTTTATATGACCTTCGATCTCCCCTTCTGGGACTATTGCACCACACAAGGGACACTTTCTAGTTGACACTAAAATGTATTTACCATCATTCAAAGTATAAAAAGGCTTACAGTGGCTTATTGTGTCTTTTAATTTAAACTCTAAATAATTTTTTAACGGTTTTCTAAACTTAAAGAAATCATAAAACTTACCCGTTTTAAGTTGATTAAAGGCCCTTTTATAACTCCTTACAATTTCTAAAGAATCATCCAATGGTTCGTTTGCCACAATTCTTTTTATAATTTCCTCTTTCTCTTCATTATCAATATCAAACAATACGGTAAATACCATGGGCTTTTGGTTACCCCATGGAAAAAACACCACTGGGCTTTTTAAAGGAAAATAAAAATAAAACGATTGAAGTCTTCACGCTAAACAACAAGAAATACGCAGGGGAGCTTGTGGAAGTCGACAGCCTTTCTAATGTCCACCTTCTTAACACATTTGAATACGAAGCCAACTCTGATGCGTGTTATTTTTTGGGGGAGACGCTCGTAAACGGAGGGAACGTCGCCTTTTTTAATGTTGTTGAATAAATAAAAAAATTATGGGACCTTTAGTAACGACTATCTTAAAAAATCAATTGATTAATTAAAATACACAAGCTAGCATTTGTTTTTTAACAATCTTAATTAGATCTTCCCTTTATAACAGTCTTAATTCGATCTTCCCTTTATAACACTTTCTAAACAATTAAAATTTTGATTTATTTTTTCTCATTTTGTTTTTAAAAAAAAAATTTTCTGAGGGGTCAAGAAAATGTCAAGCAAACAGAATAAAACATCATCTTTTAAATTCACGCTGTTTAAGTGGTCTGCAATAATTCTACTCCTCGGATTGATTAGCTACCCACTTGTACAAATACTTACTGTCTTTTTTGGAAAGATAGATCAAAAACTTAGAGCCCGAGTCTTCATGGCCTACAGGACAAAGTTTGCCGATGCAATGATGATCAGCGGAAGATACAAATTCATCAAACCCAACGCCTACCCCTCCGATGAAGCCCGTGATAAGTTTAACAAGAAGGCTCAAGACAAAGATAAGGGAGTCCTTACTAAGTTCCCCTACCCTGAACACTTTGCAAGAGAGGCCGAATGGAACTTTACGCTTTGTGATAAAGTCTACTACCTTCTTTGGAACATTCTCTACAAAGTCTGCAGCTACTACAAGGGACACGAACAAAAGAATATCGATGGTCTCACTGTCCCTGCCAAGGATGTCAAAGTCGACCGCTTCTTTAGACAAGTCCCCGAAATATCCGATGAAGATTTTAGAAGTTTCTTTAAAGACGTTGATGAGAATGGCAAAGGCTGGGCTGCGGCCTCTGGCAAGTTTTGTGACATCGTCCTCAGGCTTATCGACAAGCCCGAAGATTACAAATTTAAGGGCGACACAATCGCACCCGCCCTACAATCGGACATTGTTGAGTTCCTTTTACTTTTAGGGTATCCTAAAGAGACAGTCGATGCTAATCTCAATAAGTTGGCCGACTTCTTTATTAGCTATGGCGAGGCTTACCCCAGTGTCATTTACTCTACCATCTACTCCAGGCTTTATTACTACTTTGTCTTCCTAACACTTAACGTTAAATTTGATTATTCTGAGATTGACAAGAAGGACATGAAAGTGGAAGAGTTTAATAAAAACGCCATGCTAGTGCTTGCCAATGTCTTTGCTCAACTATTCTCAAGGGTCTACGAGGAGGACTGGAAGTATGAGCTTAAGGAGCCTACAGTTAGGGACAAGATCACAAGGTGGTTTGGGCCCGTGCAAGACGTTAAAAGCATCAAAGACCAAACGAAAAACATTGAAATTGTCAAACAAACGTTGACAAAAAACAAAACACTTTTAGCTGGAGCCAACTAATTAAAAAATTAAACTTTAACTGACACATTTTAATGATTAATTCGAACTCGTACCGTAAGACTTGGTGCTTGGGGACCCTCTAGTGTCCACGTATAATTTGGTACTCTTTTCCATCCTTGGCGAGTAGCCCTGTCTGGGTGTTAGCACCAACTGCTCTCCTAACGATAGCTTCCCTTTTAGTTCGATGTCTCTGGGCTTGTAGTCGACTGTCGTGGAGATGTTTAGTTCGTTAAATTGTTCTACAACGCTTTTGACTGTTCGTACTAGTTGCGATGGCTCTAACGATTCCGGGTAGCTTTGAAGTCTGCTTAGGAAAGTGTCTCTTCTAGAAACGTCGATGAGGTGGGCGTTGATTACTTGCGTTTGATCCGATTCAAATAGCTTTAGTGCGTTCATAATCGTTTTGTACTCTTGTTCGATTCTTCTTCTCACTTCCTTCACGTTGTCTTTAAAATTGTACACTTGCTTTTTAAAGTCGAAGAAGTTTTCTTCTAGTTGGTCTCTTAAAGGCTGCACTTCCACGCTCGATGCCTTCACAAGCTCTTGCAGTTTGTCACAGGCGTCTAAGTACTTAATAAGGGGGTGAGAAGAAAAGGGTGGCTCTGAGTGGTTGCCATTAATCTTACATTTTGCACAAACTGGAAGCATACATTCATCACAGAAGTAGTCAACCATTGTAGTGGGGTGGATCTTACAATAAATAAACCTTTTTTTGCCTACTTGGTTGAAATAATACCTGTCGTGCCTCTTATGAAATTCGTCAACGTGAACGTCTTCGTCGCATTTTTCACAAAAGTTGGCTCTTTCGGACGGACAAAACGAAATGCTTTGGTTGATTTTGCACCTTTCACAAATAAAAACTCCCTTGCTCTTCCTTTCGAGCTCCTCATCGTACTCAAAGACAATGTCGTACAGTGGGAGAATTCTACTTTGGTCTTTGATAACATAAGAATATTCAGCTATGTCAATTTCATCGTCTACAATTAGTTCATTCTGATCATCCCTGTGATTTATTATAAAGGAGTCGTAATGGTCGGGTGGACTTAAGTTCTTTGCATACTCTTTAGAGACGAGAATAGATTGTCCCACAGCCACTTCACAGTACTTGACGTTGTGGATGACTTTGTCTTGTTCTAAGGGTACATTAAAGATGGGGAACACAGAGGAACTGCCCGTGGCCAAGGTAAACGCTTTGATTGTTTTTATATCGGAGAACTTCTTTCTAAAGGCGTTTATAGCCACAGAATTGCTTATGTCCGACACCTTTTCTAGCTTGAGGGTCGCACTATCGAGAGTAAACTTTAAAAGGTATTCTAGGTCTTGCATAGGGGGGCTTAAAAAAATAATAAACAAAGTGATGGACGATAAAACAAACAAAAGAAATTGATTTGTAATTGTTTTTCTAAAAAGTATTAACAAGTTATTTTGTGACGGTGTAATTTTGTTGTTATTTTCTCTAAAGTCCGTTGAGATATTGAAGTTTAAAATTAATCAATCATTTGGTTCAAGAGAGTGTGTGTAGAGGCCCTCTAAAGAGATTAAAAAGCTCCCTTAAAAACTTAACTAGTAAAGGTTTAATGTATAGAAGGTTTTGAAAGCAGGAAGGATGGTAGGATATTATGCGTTTAATTGCGCTATATTTGTGACTAGCGCATCTGTTGTTTTTAGAAACGACTGTGTGCTTAATTGAGGTAAGTGTCGGTGATTTACAAGCTATCCTTAATCTTTTGGAAGCATCAAATGTGGTTGATAATGATAGAACTAAAGAAAAGTATGGACATCTTTCGTTGTCCGTTGGTCTTGACGATTACTTTGGAATATAAAAAAAAAATAAGATTGATCAGATACATAATAGCAGATTATAACAATATGGGATGTCAAATGTCACTGTATAATGTCTATTTGCTGGGATGGGTAAATTTAAAATAGTTGAGTTACTTTTATAACCAACTATTAAGAGATTATAGTGATTTAAAATGCCACTAATCCTATTATACTAGTGGAATCAAGAGCATCTTTAACTTGTGACACTAAAGTTTACATTACAGCCGAAGTACTTAAATCATTATGCCTAGTATTTGTCCCGGAAATACAGTTATAAATAACAAAAAAGATTCATAACAATAATTGTGATAAAAATAGAAGACAAAATTTGTAAAAAGAAGCGAGTTGCAATTTTAAACAGAAATTTCATAGTACTTAATACTTCCTACTATATTTTGTAATTCTAAGCATTGAATTGTGCTATATTGGCTGGCATTGATGACATGCCTTAATTTAAGTAGGTGTAATTAGTTGTATCAGGCCTAATGTGATACGGCCTGACGTCTAAAGCTTTTACGCAAACATATTCTTTCAGATCCATTTTAAATAAGAAAATTGCCCCTTTTGATTTAATCTATCTGTCACTGATCCCTTTATAGCTAAATAAGAAATCCGAATGTCCCATTTAATGCAGATAACCGATTGTATTTAGATAAGCACAAAAGTTGCGTCATTAAATGTCGCGACCGTGCCCAGCTCGCGACCGAGGTCCATCCCCAAAGGGCATTATTTATAACCGGAATTTCAAAGGTAGAAATTATTTAATTTTTTCTCCATATAAAATTTGCAGCAACTGGTAATCGAACCTTGGGGTTTATTTCAGCATTTGAAATCATACCACTTGGCTAACAAGCCATGATAAAAAACAAAGATACTATAAAAAGTAGAAACGTTTAAAACACAAGTGTGTAAACAGAGGAAAATATTTTAAAACAAAATCAAAAACATCTTACAAGATGAAAATTGTTTAACAGTCATGGATAAACATAAGCTCTATAGACTAAAGCAGAAATCCAAGTACTTTATCATGATAGATAACGTTAGGCACTTAAAAGTTTCGGAGGGGTGCCATAGAAAGGTTGTATGTAAAACACAAACAATATTAATGCATATGGAAGTCGAAAGACTACACAGAGAGCATCATTTTGGTCAAAATAGGCTTTATAATCTGTGTAAAGATCATTTTTTTTTTTTCGATTCCACGGGACATTGTGATAAAGGCTGTAGCAGACTGCACTGTTTGCAAACAAACACAGACCCTAAAACAAAAAGAACCGTTTATTAACATCATTGCGTTACGTTGTTTTGAACGAATCATGATTGATTTAGTCGATCTTAAAAGATATAAAAGTAGTAATAATGAGTTTAAATTCCTACTGATTATTATTGACGTGTTTCCAAATTTGATTTTGTTTATCCTTTGAACACTAAAGGCTCTGAGGAAGTTGATAATTCATTAGAAAACCTTTTTAATACTTCTGGTCCTCCCATAATTATACAGTGTGATAGGTGAAAAGATTTTACTAATTCTCTTGTTTCTAGTCTCTGTGCTTCCTATAATGTTCGTCTAATTCAAGGGAGAGTAAGACACCCCCAATCTTAAGGGCAAATTGAAAGGTTGAATCAAACTTTGACCAGATATATCGTAAAGCATGGTTTAAAAAATGGAGATGATCTTAGGACAATATGCTGGACCAAGTATATCGAAAAAGTGGTACATGATTATAACGTAGCGGTTCATTCTGCAACTAAAAAATCACCATTTGAAATGTTCTCCGGAATAAAAAGGTATTATACACTTCTTTGTTCGAATGATGACCTCTATGATTCTTAAATGCTGGCTCTATTAACAATTCTTCCCAAAATGACCCATTGATCATGGAACTAAAGAGAAGTATCCCCAGTTCTAAATATCTAAATCGTATGAATAAAAAAGCGGTTCATAATTCTATATACAATTACAAAGTCGGTGATAGAGTATTATTAAAGAAAGATTTTGATGCTATTAAAAAAATAAAAAGCAGAAATTTGGTATTTTTTACCACAAGGAGGCCCGTGTTGAAGAAGTTTTAAGCAACAACGTACTTAAGATAGTTATCTCGGGGAGGTTATCACAGTGAATATGAGTTGTGTAAAGAAATAAACATTCTATTAATATTATAAACAGTGTTTAGTATATATTGAAGATCTTTGTATTTATATGTTAACTTCGTGGTCCCCTTTTGTGTCAAAAAAATAAAAAAGAGGTAATTCACGCCTCGAACCTGGTCGCGCGCTGGGCACGGTCGCGAGCTGGGCTCGCGACATTAAATATTTGAATTTACTTTTCAGTGCCTTAGTTAATGAAACACTTCCATTTAGGGAAAATGACATGCAAGGCGATTGGTAAAATTGTGGCTCGACACAAACGTTTAGTTACAAAGATGTGTCACCCTTATTGTAGCTTTAAAAGGCTTGCTGCTTACTTTAAGCAATCATTGTCTGGATATTTAAATAACAATTTCTTACAAATAAGTTTTAGTATGAATATTTTATTGAAACATAGATAGCTACGTAAATACCTCAAACAGAAGAGATAATTTACTTGTAAGACAAAAGTTTCGTTCGATTTCCGACCTATCCTTCGTACTATCTCTCCACATCTTTTCATGATTATAATTACAATTACTCGGCTCGAAACTTGTAATACCCGTAAAATACGTGTTCCCCACGCCAGAGGATACCCAAATTACAGATAAATGTGAGATAAGCCTGCCAAGTTTCGGCGAAATCCCTATCAAGCCTGCCGAAAAGTATGTGAGCTGCACCGGCTGATGAAAACCACAGATATCCAAATCTATCCCTTAGAATTTTGACAAAATCGACCCTAACATTTTGTTTTATCTTGTTGTGTTCTCGGTAGATTTTTTCTAAAGAGAAGAAACAATCAAAGTTTATCTTGTTTGTATTTCGCATTTGTGTGGATTCTCTTTGTGAATTTATTGGTTCTTTATAAACATTTGACGGACTGCAAGTTGGATGGCTCTTGAGAGGTATAACGTCCGTCCATGGTTTATATTCGCCACTCCGACTATTCTTATTACAATTATCTTTGTTTTTGTTTTGCTTGTGTCGCTCTAATTCATTTGTAAGTTTGTCTAAATCAAGGCCTTGTTTGTCTTTTAGTAATTCGATTAACATTGTATTAATTTGAGTGCTTTGCGGATTTTCTTCTTGTATGTCATTGGCTTGTTTAAATTGTGTATGCTGTCTTTCATCAACGGACCGAGATAGAGAATGCTCTCTCAAATTCTCTTTTGCTAAATTATTTTTTAAAATGTTCTCTAAAAGCAACAAGTGCTCCTTTGTTATGGTTTTATCGCTGCTTGTTGTTATATTTTTACTTATCTTTTGTTCTATAGTAGTTGTTATTAGCAACTCATTTCCCGTTAAACTTAATTTGTATTGTGTTGATGTATTTGTTTCTGAATTATTCAGTTCTTCTAGAAGTGTTTCTGAAAGTAGGTCGAAAATATTTGAATTGTCGTTGCCTATGTTCATAACCCCTCTCAAATTTTCTTCCATATAATAGAAGGGTCAACTTTGTTGCTAAACAACAACAAAATAATGGTTAGCGTAGGGTAAGTGTATAGAGGCCGTGTTTTTTTTTTTTTTTTTTTGCTAGCCGGAGGTGGGGAGAAATCTTCATAGAGATCCAGGTAGCACGACTGTGGCCGTTTCTACACCGGATACTGTGAGATTCTTACTCACTAAAACTCCCTCCTCATAT
>JAAAKD020003797.1:0-20229 GCA_010014825.2 Danaus melanippus
TTACAATTAATTTCAAGACAATGTATACATTAAACGCATACAGGTTCTCGAGCTTTAAAATCCATTGCTCTTGCAAAAGCACGGAATATATTGCATTGAACTACTTGATCTATTTTTGAACCTAATACGAGCATTTCTTTTAGATATCAAAGCAACGGCTCTTGTTGAGATACTGATGGTTTTTAACTATCTGAAATCAAAGATTTAACATTTGCCATAATATGGCCTCTAAATCTTTAAATATACTATTATTATGGTATATCACCAAAAACTATCAACTTCAACATTTATTTAAAACCAGGCCAAAAATTAAAACACCATGAGGATTCAGTACTCAAAATGCCTCTCTAACGCCAGCGCGTAGATCATCTCCCCAGTTGTCCCAATCCAGCTTTCCATATTTTTTTACCGTGCCATCCGTTTGGTCCGACACGTTCAAGATGTGGGGGATCAAAAACCACCACAGAAAACGATGAGGCTTCAAAAGGTAACCTGCGAAAATCGGCGATAATATCGGGGATTATAACCAACTGTCGGCCATCACAAAGGGCATGCCGCTCGGCATGGATATCGCTGAATACGCCGCGCTCGTCATGTTCAGGGAGGCACAACAACATGGCCCTTTGTGTTCAAAACCCCATGCTGATGGCGATAGTCACCATACAAAGACGCGGCGATCTCACCAAAATGAAGTTCTCTGATAAGCGGGGAAGATAATTGCAAATGGCGTTCTGTCAGCAGACCATTTCACCTGGCGCCCTGTTCGCACGGTTAGTAACATGAAAAAAAGGCCAGAACTGATGATGCTACCAATAGCCTATAGCTTTGAAAACGTCCGCTATACGTCAGAAGCGGATGGTGATGCTAAAGACCTGAGATAGAGGTACACCAGAAATGGCAGTCTCCTGATACTTACCCCTCTACAAAAAATCACCAATATCAGTTGGATGCTGATAACAAGGGCATTGGTTTTGGGTTTTATTTTTCATATCCGTATAAATTGATTCTACCTGATAAATACTCACCTAAATACACTTCACTGATTTTATTGAAGCCTTGCTTTATAACTTCATTTTCTAACCAGTCACTATTCTTGTTAAGGATTTCGAGCAGATCATGGTTGGCCAAACCATCCACTATGATTGGATAACGTATATTTTCATCACCATTTTGTATAATGGTTAACTGACCATTTTGTTCAAGTATCACTCGTTTAAGCTGTTCTATTTCATAAATACCACTTGCTCTTAATTTGAACATCAAATCATTAGCTGAAACACCATTGCGTAAACATTCCTTAACATTAACACTTCCATTATGAACCAAAGTAATAGGCTTTCCATCAAGAATTCTTTTTACTAACCGATTATTTTCTTTTAAAAACTTAAGAACAAAAACCAGAAAAGTCCATATAATTAATACCAGAACAAATTGTAGTACTGTTATTGATTCATTGTAAATTACGCCACCAATAATCCCCCCCAGCACATAGTTCTGAACCTGATCCATTGCGGATGAAGGGGCCAGATTTCCCTTTCCCATGAGATTTATTTGAACAATTAAGCACAGTATTCCCAGTCCCAACTTTATTATGATAGGTGTATAAATTATCATTTCTATTCCTCAGTTTTTCACGATTTCAACATCTGGGGTTACTAACGAAACCTCTACCAGACTGTATGTTTTTTGATCCAGACTTAAGTTGACACGATAATAAAAATCATTAATTTTAACGATAATGCCATCCGAAAGTTGTACTGAACTGGAGAATATAGAATTAACACTCACTTTTTTTTCTTGTGACAACAACCTAATAAAGTTGACCATTTGTGATGACCTGGAGTGTATATTTTGGCTATCGGTATAATCTGCATACTGAACACCAGAAATGAAGAGTAAAAATAAGAACGCAATGATCGTTAAGTCACGGTATTTAGTTTGTAAACGATGGCGCATATACAGGCTAAAAACAACGATCAGGATAAATAATGTACTAAATATAATAATGTATTTTAAATAATCATTGATATTAGACTGCATTTGTAGATAATCGATGCCATAAAATCTCATAAATTTATAATCCCTAAACCTTCAATACCCCATTTTCGTTATAGTAACGCATAGCCTCTTACAGCCATGATGTTACTTAACAGCCAGTAATTATCAGCCATCAGCTGCAATTTGTCATTATCTTTTAAGCCGTAAGTGGAGCATCGATGGATTAAGTATCTGCATATGGGGGGGGTTGGCTCATGGAGCATTCTTATTTGGAATGAACAGCTTAATCAAAGGTTCAAGCGCGCAGCCGAAGGTTCTTCAAAATTGACCATCCATTTTGCAAAGATCTTCACAAATAAGTCTGGGACTCCCTGCTGAAAACCTTGTGCCGGAAATGAACATTTTGAGGCTACTGATGTAAGTATCCCGCATAATCGTACCATTCACATTTAGAGATCCTCCGTCATAATCAGTCGGCCAACTAGTTTGCCGACCTGTACCTTGAGAACCGGGCGCTAAGTTGAGACTGATAACTGGCATCCTTTCTTTGTTAAAGTGCAGACAATCGCTATCGATTTTGCCGCCACGCATCTCGCAGCATTAGCTTTTGCCGCCGTTTTGTCTGGTCCGGTAGGAGTGCTGGGATGTGGCTTAATTATGGCTGGAATTGGTGCTATCGTTAACGATACCATCGTAGAAGAAGCTAACAAAATTATCGCTATTTAACACCAATTTAGTTTTGTAACCAATACAAAGCTATTATTATTTTATAATGGCTTCCTTCGATTGCAGAACTCTGCAAGCGATGCCAAAGGAATCGCAGATAAGAAATCAAATATATAATACAAAGTCAATTTATAGGTTTCAGTGGCATCAAATGGGCCATGCCTCAGGATATTTTGGGGAAAAGTTTTGGCGGGATTTTGGGGAAGAAAAAATTGGACAAAAAACCGGGCGCTGCGCCCGGTCTTATTCTGTTCTAAATAACGCTCGACTAACTCAGCCCGCGGTTTTCCAGCATCGGCTCAATCTGCGGATCGTGTCCGCGCCACTGGCGATAAAGTTCTGCTAAATCAGTACTATTGCCGCGAGACAAAATCGCTTCGCGGAAGCGCTGGCCGTTTTCACGAGTTAAACCACCCTGCTCAACGAACCACTGGTAGCCGTCATCCGCCAGCATCTGCGTCCACAGATAGGCGTAATAACCCGCGGCGTAGCCGCCGCCGAAAATATGCGAGAAGTAGCTGCTGCGATAGCGTGGCGGCACGGCGGGAAGATCCATTTTCTCCGCATGCAGGGCTGCGGCTTCAAAAGTATCAACGTCATCGGGTAGCTTATCCACGGCTACGCTGTGCCAGTGCATATCCAGCAGCGCCGCCGCGAGCAGCTCACTCATATCGTAGCCTTTATTAAACTTCGCCGCGCGGAACATGCTGTCGCGAAGCGCTGCCGGCATGGCCTCGCCGGTTTGGTAATGCCGCGCATAGTGGGCAAACACCTGCGGCTCGCTGGCCCAATGTTCATAAATCTGCGAAGGAAACTCAACAAAATCGCGTGGCGTATTGGTTCCCGACAGGCTGGCGTACTTCTGGCTGGCAAACAGCCCGTGCAGCGTATGGCCAAACTCGTGAAATAAAGTGATAACTTCATCCCAGGAAAGCAACGCGCTGTGCCCGGCTTTCGGTTTCTGATAGTTACAGACGTTGTAGATAACCGGATGCTGCGCACGCAGGGTGGATTGTTCGACAAATACGCCCATCCACGCCCCGCCGCTTTTGCTATCCCGCGAGAAATAGTCGCCATAAAAAAGTGCGATACCCTCGCCCGTAGCGTCGATGATTTCCCAGACCCGCACTTCAGGGTGATAAACCGGGATATCGAATCGTTCCACAAAGCGAATGCCAAACAGCTGTGTCGCTGCCCAGAATACGCCATCACGCAGAACGCGCTCGAGAGCAAAATAGGGCTTTAGCTGTGCTTCATCGATAGCAAATTTCGCCCTGCGCACCTGTTCTGCGTAATAGAGCCAGTCCCACGCTGCCGCGCGGAAATCGCCGCCTTCCTGATCGATAACCTGCTGAATATCCGCCAGCTCCTGTTCGGCTCGCGCCCGCGCCGCCGGAGCGATTCGCCGCATAAAGGCAAACGCCTCTGCCGGGGCGCCCGCCATCTGATCGGCCATCGACCAGCTGGCAAAGTCATCTGCGCCCAGCAGTTGCGCTTTGCGCGCGCGGATTGCCGTCAACCGCAGCACCAGCTCGCGTGTGTCATTCGCATCGCCCTTCTGATTTCGCGTCCAGCCAGCTGCAAAAAGATTTTCTCGCGTTTGCCGATCCTGCAACGAAAGCAGCGCAGGCTGCTGGGTGGTATTGAGCAGAGAAAGCAGCCAGCGTCCGCTTAACCCTTTCTCCTGCGCGGCTTCTGCCGCTGCGCTTATCTCATCATCGCTGAGACCTGTGAGCTGATGAGCATAATCCACTGCCAGGCCCCCCGATTTTACCGCCGCCAGCAGGCGCTGTTGGAACTGGCTTTGCAGCGCCGCCGCTTCGGTATTCAGCGCGCGCAGCGCCGCTTTTTGCTCTTCCGCAAGCGTGGCTCCCGCAAGGGCAAAGCGTTGCCAGGTTACCTCAAGGAGACGTCTGGACTCGGCGTCAAGGGAGAGCGATTCTCGCCGCTCCCACACCAGCTTCACCCGCTGAAAAAGAGCATCGTTGAGCCAGATATCGTTAGCCAGTTCAGCCAGCTCAGCGGAAAACTGCTCATCGAGGGCCTGAATGGTCGGGTTAGTCTCCGCGCCTGCCATCGCAAAAAAGACGTTGGTTACCCGCGCCAGCAGCTGACCGCTCTGCTCCAGGGCCTCCAGGGTATTGGCAAAATCAGCCGGCTGCGGGTTATTAACAATAGCGGCAATTTCTTCACGCTGGCGACGAACGCCTTCGTCGAAGGCGGGTCGGTAATGGCTGACGTCAATCAGATCGAAACGCGGCGCCTGATAAGGCAGCAGGCTAACGCTGAAAAAAGGATTGTTCTCCGACATCTTCATCTCCTGAAAACGATTATCCTGTAAGATTAGGCAACTCATTGATTGACCGCAATCAATACTCTGTGTATCGCCGCGCTCGACAACGTCTGACTGATGATTTCCATTACCGTCGCCGGGATCGCGTGCTATGGTATGAAGACACAAAAAGCGATGAGGAACAGTAAGATGATTATCCTGGTTACCGGAGCAACCGCGGGTTTTGGTGAAAGCATTACTCGCCGTTTTATCGCTAACGGTCACAAAGTGATTGCCACCGGGCGTCGCGAAGAACGCCTGAAAACTCTTAAGGATGAGCTGGGCGAGAATCTTTATACCGCCCAGCTGGACGTACGCAATCGCGCAGCCATCGAAGAGATGATTGCCGGGCTTCCGGCTGACTGGCAGGCGATTGATGTTCTCGTCAATAATGCCGGGCTTGCGCTGGGTCTTGAACCCGCCCATAAAGCCAGCATTGAAGACTGGGAAGACATGATTGACACCAATAACAAAGGGCTGGTTTATATGACCCGCGCCGTTCTGCCGGGAATGGTTGAACGTAATCGCGGCCATATCATTAACATCGGCTCGGTCGCCGGCGCGTGGCCATATGCAGGCGGTAACGTCTACGGCGCGACCAAAGCGTTTGTGCGCCAGTTCAGCCTGAACCTGCGTACAGACCTGCACGGTACGGCCCTGCGCGTGACCGATATTGAACCGGGCCTGGTTGGCGGAACCGAATTCTCTAACGTGCGCTTTAAAGGTGACGACGCGAAGGCGGGTAAAGCCTACGAGAATACCGAAGCCCTGACGCCGGAAGACGTCACCGAAGCGGTCTGGTGGGTCGCGAACCTGCCAAAACACGTCAACATCAACACCCTGGAAATGATGCCGGTCAGCCAAAGTTTTGCCGGACTGAACGTTCACCGTCAGGGCTAAGCTCCGTGACCCGGCCTGCAGGCCGGGTCTGGGCTGGACGGTAAAAATCCCGTAAAATAGCGCAACTACCTTATAAAAAGTAACCATCAATGGCCGCAGAAGCTCAACTGAATCCGACACAGCCCGTAAATCAGCAAATTTATCGTATCCTTCGTCGGGATATCGTCCATTGTCTGATTCCGCCCGGAACCCCGCTTTCGGAGAAAGAAGTCTCCGTGCGCTTTGACGTTTCTCGCCAGCCGGTGCGCGAAGCCTTTATAAAACTGGCTGAAAATGGCCTGATCCAGATCCGTCCGCAGCGCGGCAGCTACGTAAATAAGATCTCTCTCTCGCAGGTACGCAACGGTTGTTTTGTCCGCCAGGCTATCGAATGCGCCGTGGTGCGGCGCGCTGCCGGAATGGTGAATGATGAGCAGCTCTACCAGCTTGAGCAAAATCTTAATCAGCAGCGCACGGCGGTTGAGCGCCAGCAGTTAACCGATTTTTTCCAGCTGGATGATGAGTTTCATCAGAAGCTTTCGCAAATTGCCGACTGCCAGCTCGCCTGGGATACCGTTGAAAACATTAAAGCCACCATTGACCGGGTGCGCTACATGAGCCTCGATCACGTCACTCCTCCCGATATGATGCTGCGCCAGCATTATGATATTTTCCAGCCGCTGGTGGCCCGCAACCCGGATGCGGTTGAAAAGGCGATGAGCCTGCATCTGCAAGAAATTAGCGAATCCGTACTGCTGGTACGTCAGGAAAATAGCGACTGGTTTAGCGAAGAGTAAAATGCGTAGCGGCAGAGCGTTTCTCTGCCGCCAGAAACAAAATGATCGGTATTATCTGACAACCAAAACCGGTATTTTGGCGTGGCGTAAAATCGACTCGGCGTTAGAGCCCAACAGATGGGTTGATATTCCCGGTTTACGGGAGCCAATAACGATAACATCAAATTCTTCATTACTGCTCACCGCCAGGATTTCATCACGTACGTTGCCAAACACCACTCTGGAGTGAATTCGCCCGGCGGGAATCGAGAACAGACGGGATATCGTCTTCATTTTTTTCTCCGACTCCTCGCGCATATAGGCTTCAAACTTACGTATATCAGCCGCAAAGCCGCGCAATATTGAGCTACTGCTGTTCGGCAGAACGTTGAGCAGCGTTATTTCACCTTCATCCGCTGAGGCCAAAAACTCGGCATGACGCACCGCCTTATCACTTAAATCCATTTCAAAAACGTCTACTGGCAACAAAATTTTTTTGTACATAGACCGTTCTCCTTTTTTCTGAGGAAACTTAGTAAGTTAACTCATCATGCCATAGTTACTTCAGCAGGTGAATGATAAATCACCCAAATAAATACTTTAGAGATTAAAATAAACGCCAATTATTTATACTTAACTGTTGTTAGATAAAGTTATGTATATTCAACGATCTGGATCAAGATTTATTATTTAAACAGCCCTCCCTGAACATAAAAATAGTGTTCAGAAATGGTATGTAACAGTAATGCCGCCATCATCGGCGGCACCATGTTTAGTTCTCCTGAGCCCAGGCGGCAACGGTCGCTTTGGCTCCGTGTTTTTTCAGCGACAGATAAGCGCGCGTGACCTCATTAACAAACCGGGGCTCCTGGCTCAGGTCCTGGCCGAAAATAGCCTCAATGCCCATCAGCGCTTTAACCCGCTCTTCTCCGTTCGCGCTATTTTGGACAGTCTGCTGGATGATCGGCAATAGCGGATCGGAAATTTCAATTTCCTGCCCCCGGTCGTCCACCCCGCTGACGTAGCGCATCCAGCCGGCAACGCCCATCGCCAGCAGCGTAAAGTCGCTGCCATGAGTCAGGTGCCAGCGAATCGAATCCAGCATCCGCTGCGGTAGCTTCTGACTGCCGTCCATGGCTATCTGCCAGGTACGGTGCTGCAGCGCCGGGTTGCTATAGCGATCGATCAACAGGCCGGCATAGCGTGCCAGATCAACGCCCTGCACGCATAGCGTCGGCGCCTGCTCAGTCATCATCAGCGCATGCGCGGCGCGGCGATAGTTGTCGTCCAGCATGCAGTCATTGATATGCTGGTAGCCGGCCAGATAGCCCAGCCAGGCAAGGAAAGAGTGGCTGCCGTTTAGCATACGCAGCTTCATCTCTTCAAACGGCAGCACGTCAGAGACCAGTTCGGCGCCGGCTTTCTCCCATTCTGGACGCCCGGCGACAAAGTTATCTTCGATGACCCACTGGCGAAACGGCTCACAGGCGACGCCCGCCGGGTCACGAACGCCGGTAAGCTGCTCAATTTTCTCTAATGTATCGGCCGTTACCGCCGGAACGATGCGGTCCACCATAGTGGAGGGAAAAGTGACATTACGCGCAATCCACTCGGCTAACTCAGCATCGACAGCGTTAGCATAGGCGCAGACGACATTACGCATTACGTGACCGTTTTCCGGCATATTATCGCAGGACATGACGCTGAACGGCGGCAGTCCTGCTGTTTGCGCCGCGCCAGCGCTTCAACCACCACGCCCGGCGCGGATTTCGGTTGATGAGGATGTTGTAAATCGGCAGCAATTAGCGGATGGTCCAGCTGCAGCTGGCCGCTGGCCGGAGAGTGGCAGTAGCCCTTTTCAGTAATGGTCAGTGACACAATCGCGACCTCGGGCTCGCACATTTTCGCCAGTACGCTTTCCAGGCCATCCACCTGGGCATGTATCGCCTGCTTAACCACGCCAACAACGCGAGCGGTCCAGGCATCGGCCGACATTTCCGCGACGGTATAAAGTAAATCCTGCTGCTGCAGGTCGGCAATCTGCTGTTCGCCGCCGATCAGGTTTACCTCAATATAACCCCAGTCGCTGTCGTGCTCCGTCGCCAGAATATCTGTATATACGGCCTGATGCGCGCGATGAAATGCGCCAAAGCCCAGATGGACAATGCGCGGAACGAGACGGTTACGATCGTAGGATGGCAGCGTGGCATGCGCTGTTAAAAGCATATTTTCCATGGTGGCTCTCATATTTATGATTTCTGGATCCCCACATGAAGTGAGAATGGGCTGTTGATATAAACCCTCTCATGCAACCGGTATGATATCCTTGACCTTTATCAACTACCATACAAGACAGAGTGGGTTATTTACCGTGCTATTTCAGGCACTAAAAGCGTGAAAAATGCCGGGCTAAAGGCCCGGCAGATTGTTATTTTTGGCTATCATCATTCGGTGCGGAGTTTATGCTGCTTAAATATATTGCCCGTTGCCCACCGCTTTATTCTGCGGTGCGCAATCCGCTGCATCATTCAGCAAGCTCAGATCGCGATCGCGAACTTCAGGCATCAGGATGGCAGAAATTAAGCCGATGATTGAGTAGCACACCAGCATAACAACAATGGGCATCCATGAACCGGTCATATTACATAAGATACCGGCCAGAACAGGACCAAAGCCAACCGCGACTAAACCACCCGCCTCTTTAGAGATTGCCATGCGGGTAAAGCGGTTACGTGAGCCGAATATTTCAGCCATCGTAATATTTTCCAGCGCAAACAGGCCTAATACAGCGACGTTATGAATGACGATTAATGACGCCATAATGGTGCTCGCGCTGTAGCTTTTATCAACAATAATCGACAGCATCGGCCAGGCCAGAATAATGGCTGAAATATTGATGATAATATAAGGGATGCGGCGCCCTACTTTATCTGACAGCCAGCCCAGGAATGGAATGGTGATAAAACCAATCACGGAGCTGATCATTAGCGCATCGGTGGGGATACCTTTATCAAACATTAAGGTTTGAACCAGATAGCCCGCCAGGAACGTTTGCAACAGCCCTGAATTTCCGGCCTGCCCAAAGCGCAGCCCCGTGGCCAGCCAGAAAGACTTACTTTTCAGCATTGCGCTGAAGGAGCCTTCCTGAGCGGCCACTCCATTTTGCAGACTGCCTTCTTCACTCACCTTTTCAAATACCGGGCTTTCTTTCAGATTGAGGCTGTGGGGTGGTAATCATTTCTGGACTGATCGGAGATTCTGCGAGAACGCCGTGAACTCAACAACGGCGCGGCTTGTGGAGGATTTTGGGGTTTTGCACTGTTGCGAAAAAAATGACTTAAAATTGATTTTTTTGCAATAAATTCTGGATTGGAATGATTGAAGTCTGCCTAAGTTTGAACCTCGTTTAAATAATTTTGATATTTGTAGTAGCAAGCTAGCTAAGCGGTAGATGCGGCAGCTGAATAGCTTATAAGTTTTTGGTATCTATCAAATAATCCTCCCCGTCTACGCTTACTTAGCCAGCCCGCTTTGATTCATGATCTGGGCTTTGAGTGCTGCCTAGCTCACTTCCTTCAGATGCCCCTTTTTTGGCGTCGACATGGGCGTCAATAAGCTCTATAGCACGCTCTTTCAAATCATGAGGAAGGAGCATAAAAATCTCTTCTAAACTTGACTCATGCTCAGCAAGCTTAATCAGTCCGCGTGCCCCACCGCTAAGCAATATGCGCAATAATGCCTCAGCCTCGCGCTTGTCCATGAATTCAAAGGCCAAATTCCACGCTGACTTCAAATCATCATTCTCGGATATGGCGGGCTTAGTTGTGCTCTCAGTTGCTAGTTTGCCAGTCACAAGCCAATCAATGGATGTATTTTCTATATTGCAAATTCTTTCCACTACATCAAGACCGGGCTTTGCACCTTTAGTAAAGTAATTATTCAACGTTGAATAAGGCAGTCCCCATTCGCGAGCCACAGTTCGCAGATTCCTGCCCCGAAACAGCTGTTTGAGTCGGCCTTGTATGCTTTCTTTTTCAATATCAGGAATAGCAAATTTGCTTTCTTTGGCTGTTGTCATTTTCTTTTCTCAGCAACTGACTGTTTTATAAATAAATTATCTATAAGTAGATAATTTATTTCCCCATAAAGAAAAGAAAGCTTGATGTTTTCTTTTCGTAGATCAATACTCTTATCCAGACGGATAACCCGCAGGGCTTATCCGCACGGTTAACTTTGTAGGGTAATCGAATGATGGAAAGAAAAGAAGTATCCAGTGTTGACTGGCATCGTCTGGACATTGTGGCCGCGATCCACAAGCAAGGCACCACTATGCGTGAGCTGTCTGTTCGTGCGGGCCTTAAACCAGACACCCTTAAAAATGCACTTAATCGCTCTTACCCAAAAGGTGAGCGAATTATTGCAAGTGCTCTCAATATAGAACCGGCCTGTATCTGGCCAAGTCGCTACATGATGCGGAAGGCGTCCTGATATGTTCGTTACGGTAAATGAGTTAGTCGGCCTTCCAGGCTTACCTGGTACAGCTCAGGGGGTGCGATACACCCTGAATAAATGTGCCGCTGGTTTGCCGGAAATGATGCGCCGCCGCGAAGGCACAAAAGCTTTCGAGTATCACATTGACTGCCTGCCGGATGCTGCGCGTGAAGCTGTTCATGCTCGTATCGCACGTGAGCTGCAGGTTGAATCTGGTGAGGGTTTGCCTGCTGTTGCTGTTGCTGAGGCTGGTGGTGCAGTTGCTAAAGGGTCTGCCGAAACCTGTGTTGACCTTGAGTTATATCGCAAGTGTCCGGCACTGCTTGAGCAGAAGCTTCGTTCGCTCACTGATGATCAGAAAGCCATTGCTGATGCACGTATGACGCTTGTTTGTGGCGTGCTCAAATTAATGGATGCTGGAGGCATGAGTCGCAAGGCAGCTGTTGATTTGATTGCCACGGGAACCCAGCAAGGTACGCTTTCGCCAGAAATGCTCAGAGCAGCTGATATTGCCAATGCCCGCAAAGGTTCCACCCGCAAAGGGGTTGGCAAAAGCAGTCTGCAGCACTGGCTTTCAGATTACCTGGCATCTAAAACACCAGGTGAGAAACTGGCTGTTATGGCACCGGGCAAGATTAAAGCTAAAGCCGTTGAGTCTTATCCGTGGATGCCGCAGTTTTTGCAGCACTGGCGCGATCCGAATCAGCCCAGCGTCACCATGGCTTATGAGGCCTTTGTTCGTGAGTGGTCTGAGTTGTATGCGGGCAATGAGCTGATGATGGCTCAGCTGCCATCGGTTGATACGGTGCGCTATGCGCTGAAAAAAATACCCAAAGCCGAGCGTATGCGTGGCCGGGTGACGGGGTCAGCAATGAAGTCTCTCCTGCCGTTCGTCCGTCGCGACTGGTCCCAGCTACCCGTCAACGGCGTCTGGATCGGTGATGGTCACGGTATGAAGCTTGAGGTATTGCACCCTGAGACAGGCAAGCCCTTTAAACCGGAAATCACTCTGGTTATTGATGGCCGGACACGTGTTGTCATGGGCTGGAGCCTGGCGATGTCAGAGAGCCATATTGCCGTTGGCGATGCCATTCGTAATGCCATTTCAAATTATGGTTTGCCATTAATTTATTATTCCGATAATGGCGGTGGTGAGAAAAACCGACTCTTTGACGCTGACATTACGGGGATTTTTTCCCGGCTGAGTATTACCCATCCCACAGGTATTCCGGGCAATCCGCAGGGGCGCGGGATCATCGAGCGTATCAACCGCGAAATCCCGATGCGGGTGGCTAAAAAATTCGGCTCCTATGTGGGTAAGCACGGCGACAAAGAGACGCAGCGCAAATACCGTAAGGCGGTGGATTCAGCGGTAAATGCGATTGAGAAAGGCAAACCACTGAACGGGGTGCAGGCAGCGGCGATGCGCAAAGTGCCAACATGGAATGAGCTGATAGCGGAGATCGAGTATCAGATTGAGCGCCATAATAATCGCCCGCACAGTGAGTTACCGAAGCGTGAGAGCGGTGAGCACTGGTCGCCGCTGGCTTACAGGGCGCACGCGCTTGAGCAGGAGCCGCACCAGATAAATTATCTCACCAGCAGCGAGCTGCATGAGATGTTCAGGCCAGAAGTTGAGCGTGTGGCGATACGCGGCGAAGTTCAGTTGTTTAATAACCGCTATTTCAGCACAGAGCTGGCGAGTGTTGAGGGCGAAAAAGTCAGAGTCTGCTTTGACATTCACGATCCCAATAGCGTCATTATCCGGCGCATGGATGGCTCCTGGGTATGTGATGCGGTGTGGGATGGTAACAAAGTGGCTGCATTCGGTCAGTCCTACATTGATCAAGCCAAAGAGAAAAGCGTTAAACGCAGCGTTAAAAACCTCGAAAGCCAGATTCAGCGCAAGAAAGAGCTGTTGCGCCCGGTCATCGAACATCAACCGGATATTGATTTTAATTTGTTCTCAGCAAAACAAATTAATCAGGAACCTGAAAAGATTTATTTATTCGAATCTGAATTCGAAAACGATTTAAAGAAAGCCAGTAATCACTGACAGGATATTTAAATGAACATTAAAGAAAAATTAATCCAGTTACTGGAGCGGTCAGGCTACACCCAAAAAAAGGTGGCGACTAAAACAGGTCTCAGTACAGCGGTTATCTCGCAGTATCTGAAAGGTAACTACAACGGCAGTATCGCTAATGTTGAAGGACTTCTGGCCGACTTCATCAGTCGCGAAGAAGAGCGGGCAAAGCGCCGTGAAGTCAAAGAATCCTTTGTTCCCACGCAGCTCGCAGGGCTGATGCTTGGCCTGATTGGTAATACCCATATGGACGGCGATATCGGCGTTATTCACGGGCCTGCAGGTATGGGTAAAAGCATGGCACTTAAGCAGTATGTTGCCACCAATAAGGGCGCGATCCTCATTGAAGCTGACCCGGGCTATACCGCCAAAGTGTTATTGCAGGAGCTGTGTGGGCGTCTGGGGGTTAAAAAGACCGGCAATATCCATGAGTTAAGCGAGGAATGTATTCAGGCGCTGACAGGTACGGGCTGGGTGGTTCTGGTGGATGAGGCAGAATTGCTGCCATATCGGGCACTAGAGGTGCTGCGACGCATCCATGACCGTTCTGGTGTTGCCATCGTACTGGCAGGTATGCCGCGCCTGCTGATTAACCTCAAAGGCTCTCGCGGTGAGTATGCGCAGCTCTACAGCCGCGTGGGTATGGCGTTAGACCTTGAGGCCCACAAGGTTAAATCTGAGGTGGATGACTTCAATACCATCCTCTCCAGCCTGCTGCCTGATGATGGTGGCGTTATCGGTACGGAGGTATCAGAGGCATTTTTCAAATATTCAAAAGGTAATTATCGTCGGATGTTTAAGCTGGCGCGCGGCGTTGTTCGTGCCAGCGCTATTAATAATCAGGGTGTCAGTGTGAAGTTAATCGAATCTTACGCGCAAATGTTAATTCACTAAGGGGAAACGCGATGGAAAAGCAAATTGTTAATTGCCTTCACTCCCGCGCAAAAGCGGAAATTCATACGCACGGCGGGCGTGTATTTGGTCAGCATAAGGCTTTACCCATTGTATATGCGCACCATCCACTGTGTGCGCCACTTTGGCCTGTGACTGAAGTTGTTGAGGTTGTTCGCGGTGTCCGCAAAGTCACCCGGACATCAAATATTGACGGTTGTACGGTTATCTGGGGGTAGTTATGGCGATAAAGCTGGAAGTGACGGTTAAGAAAGAGATTGAGGGTGTGGGTATTCATGTTGTCTGTGATGAGGTCGGGGTCGTCAGTGACGCTGAGGTAGCTTATATAGCGTGCTTGATGGAGGCTATCGAGGCTTATAACACCAGCCTGGATAAGCCCACGCAGGGCTGTAACTGTGCGGCCTGTCGCAGGAACAGGAAGAAACAACATGAGCATTCAAATCTGCATTGACCTTGAGTGTGGCGTTGCGGGAGTGGTTATTAATCCCGTTATTAAGGTTCAACCTGACAATCACACTGTATCTGAAATGAATATTGCCACCAGTACCGTCAAATATGCGACGGAGCTGGCGGCGCAATGCAATCAACTACAGTTGAAAGCTAAATATATTAATGGAGAAAATAAATATGGCCGCTAAAACCAAACGCATCAAATCTGCTGCTGCAGTCTATGTTCCACAGTCGAAAGAAGATGTGATCGGCGATATTAAAAAGATTGGCGACCTGCAGCGCGAGCTGGAGCGCACCCAGACGGTGATGAATGATGCCATCGGGGAAATTACCGAGATCCATGCGCCGGGCCTTGAGGCGCTTAAAAAGGATATTGATATGCTGAGTAAGGGTGTGCAGGGGTGGTGTGAAGCGCACCGTGATGAACTGACGCAGAATGGCAAGACCAAGACAGCCAGCCTCATTACCGGAAAGATTGAGTGGCGTAACCGTCCGCCGTCAGTTGCCGTGCGTGGCGCTGATGCTGTTCTGGAGACCCTGCGCCGCCTGAATCTCGATCGCTTCATCCGCACCAAAGAGGAAATCAATAAAGACGCCATCCTCAGCGAGCCTAAAGCCGTCGAGGGTGTTGCGGGTATCACCGTCAGAAGCGGCGTTGAAGACTTCTCCATTACGCCGTTCGAGCAGAATGCGGGGGTCTGATATGACGGCTTTCGGTGAGGTTGCAAATTATCGTCCTGAGTATGTTCGTCGCGCTGCCGGGGCCTGTAAGGCCGAACGTGAGGGGCGCTGGGGTGATGCGCTTTCTTTATGGGGCAAGGCCGCTCAGGGCGTTTGCAGTAATAAAAACCGCCAGTATGCGGAGATTCGTCAGGCATTCTGTGCAAATGCCGTTGCACGTGGCTGGAGGTCGCCTCATGCCTGCTAAAGATTTCAATCAGCGCTACAGCGTTGGCAGTCATTTTATCTATCAGCCATGCAGAGCGCTTCGGGGCGGTTACCCGGTCAAGACAAGGGATAAAGCGCGAGATTTTAAGTGTGGTTGTATTGTTGAAATTGACCGTGCGCCATTTTTTGTGAGAACGGAAACGCTGACGCCTGCTGGCTGAATTTAAATCTGATTTAAACCGAATTTAATTATCCATTAATTATGGCGTAAACCGTCAGGGGACTGCTTACGCCTGAAACTCACGAAGGAGTTATTTATGAGCATTCGTAGCGACAAACAAATTCATGCAGAGATAGAGCGCACCGCCACGGTTTATCAGCGGCTGGTAACTCCTGACGCATGTGAATCTGTTATGCGTAACTTCATCTCAGAAGCGCTTTCTCACTCTGAGCGAGTAATTGCCGAGCTTTCCAGCAGTCACCTGGAGGCCCAAAGTGAGCAACGATAAATATCTCACAAAAATCAAAAAGCTTTTGCGCCTCGCCAGGGGCACCTCCAGCCCGGAAGAGGCAGCTAACGCGATGGCAAAAGCCCAAGCTTTCATGCGCGAGTATGGTCTTAGTGAGAATGATGTGGAATTTTCCACAATCAATACAGCGGACAGCGCAGGCGCACCGAGTGATGCTGCCAAGCCGCCTGCGTATATGCACCACCTTGCCAATATGATCTGCCGGGCCTTTGGTGTTGAATGTTATTTCTCTGGCTCATTGCGCAACACTGGTAGCCTAAAAAGGTTTGTGCGTTTTTATGGCCCCGGCCAGCGTGCTGAGATTGCGGCATATGCTTTTGATGTACTCTCCCGCCAGATGAAACTGGCCCGCAAGGAATATCAAAACAGGCACTGTAAGCGCTGTAAACCTGCGACCCGAATTGCCCGTGGTGACCAGTTCTGCGAGGGTTGGGTGGGTGGTGCATCCGGGGTAATTACCGCTTTCGGAATGTCGCCAGAAGAAAAAGGCATGCTGGAAAGATATACCCAAAAACTCAATGCTGAAAAAGGGCTTCGTGAAGGTGAGGCCCGAGCGGCGAGGTCCTGTCGT
The DNA here is from genome assembly GCA_010014825.2 of Danaus melanippus. NCBI lineage: Eukaryota > Metazoa > Arthropoda > Insecta > Lepidoptera > Nymphalidae > Danaus > Danaus melanippus. Next base: position 16,640 of record JAAAKD020003797.1, read on the forward strand.
GGGTCTGGCGATGCCGTTGGGGCTGGATATCTCGCGGGGCAAAGTGCCCGCCTGCATCATGGTGTTGGCGGTCACGATGACAAACAGCCGCTGGCGATCGGGAGGTGATTATGCTGTTAAGGGTCTCCGAAGCAATTTACCCTCAGCCGGGCGAACGGCACGAGTATCGGCTTAGTGATGGTAGTTCTGTTGTTGAGTGCCCGGCCCTGCCAGCCGTTTCGCGTTTGAGGTTCTACGACAACCGTAATCACCGGATCCTGAATAAAACAGTCCAGGCATCAATGAAGGCTGCTGTTAATCAGCACAAGAAAAGATGGGGCGTAAGTCATGGCCAGCGCTAATCCTTATGCTGAACACGTTAAAGCCGCCCGCAGCCATCTGCGTCGTCTGGCGACGATTGAACGCCATTTGCTCGAAATGTCAGAGTGCTGGGGTGAGCTGGATACGTGGGTGATGTCACTTCTGGAACTGCAGGCCAATCAAATCCGGGATCTATCAAAAGAGTTTGCAGCGTCAGTGGACGACTGGAAGCGCGGTGCTGAGTGGGAGGGGTAAACAATGTGGGTGCTAATTTTTTGGATGTCTTCTCCCTATGCTGTGACGTTGAGTGATGCACGTCAGCCCACGCTTCAGTTGAAGGTGCAGGAATTCAGTAATGAGCAGGCATGCAAAGATGCCTTTACTGCCGTCAAAAAGCTGAATGACGGTGAGCTGGTTCTGCGCGGCATATGTACGCCTAAAGATTAAGGGTTGGATAAAATCATGAGCAAGATGACATTTGTAGTTGAGTTTCCTGATGGTCAGGAGCCTGTCGTCATTGCTGCCACTGACATTCTCGGCGGTAAACTGCTGTCTGCGGCTTTCAAAGATGCAACGCAGGGCATTGATTCGCTGGTTCGTGCAGCTATGCTTGCCCGAAGCTGCGGCACTCATTGGGGTAAAATAAATTCAGATAGCGAGGATCAAGTTTGGATTTTCAGTAGTCAAAATGATCTATTTAGTGGCGAAAATGTTGCCACGCTAGCGGTTGGCGATAGCGTGAGAGGTATCACCTTCACATGTTCCCCACATGAAAAAAGTATAATTTATAACGATAGAATTCAATCGAACGGAAGGAACCTTGAAGGTGGCGGTGAAATGTTGCTAAAAATTGATGGCTCTCAGCCTATTCTTTTTACCGCCTACTCAACGAGCAATGATGGTCTCAGCGTGCAAGTTGAAGTTGTTGAGGTATCTTCTAGCCAATCTAATGATTATTACAATGCTGTAAAGGAACTGGCGTCAGCTGGCCAGAAAATACAAATAGGATTTAGAGGTATTTCAATCGGCAATTTTAGTTATTCCTTCACTACCTCTGGTGCCCGAAGTGCGGCTAAAGAATTTTTATCTAATTGCAACCTGCAGGCTGCTCGCTAACCTTTTGTTTGCATAATCCTTATCGCTGGCATTCCGCATTTTTAGAAAAAATTATTGACTGACTGTTGAAGTCGTGATCCAATAAATCCCGTTAAAACTGTTCGCACGTGGTAGTACGACAACTTGTTTCTGGCAAAGGCCCCTCCTATGAGGGGCCTTTTTTGTTTCTGCCCTTCCTGTTTTTCACCTTCATTTGAGGCGCAACTGATGAAGCGTAATCTGATCCGTATTGTACACACCGGCAAATCCTCGCTGGGCTGGGATGATGATACTTACCGTGATGTTCTGGCCCGCCAGACAGGTAAGCGTTCTGCTCGCGACTGTTCTGTCAACGAGCTGGAAAAGGTTGTGCTCTATATGCGCACGCTGGGCTTCGCGGCAACCTCCCGTGGTAGACGTCCACGCGTCGCCGCTGGCCGTAAGGGGATGCTGTCCAAGATTGAAGCCCTGCTGGCTGAGGCAAATCGCCCGTGGTCATATCTGGACGGTGTGATCGAACGCATGCTGGGTGAGAAAAAGCCTGTGGACTGGCTCAATGACGATCAGGTGCGCAAGGTGATGCAGATGCTGATTGTTGACGCGAAGCGTCACGGGAGGCTGTAAGATGGCAAGTCAGTTCAGTCCCGAAATGATGGAGCACCTCACGCCGCTTGTGCGTGAGATTATCGGTCTGATAGGGTTCGATGCCACCGTTCGCCTTGTTGAGCGTTTTGGCGGGGCCAGAATTCCGCTGTCAAAAGGTCTGCGTGAGCATGGCGAGAAGTACATTAATCTCCTGCTGGAGGTTATCAGCCGCGAGGATATTGATAAGCTGTACCAGTATTTTGGTGATGAGGTTTATGTCGCCAACTGCGCCGCCGCGCTCCGTGAAGTCCGCAATCGACAGTTCCTGGCTGACTATGACCGGATGCGCGATGAGGGGTGTTCTGAGCGCCATACCTTTCTGGCATTATGTGGCCCCTCCGGTATAAGCTGCACCACCGCGCGTAAGATACTCCTCCGGCGTCGGGTGGAGCTGCAGGAGAAAAGCGTTTCACAGCGCAGCCTGTTTTAACCCTCCGCCCCCTGTCACCTGCCGCCTCTGCAGCGATGCGATCAGAATAACCTTCACAATCTTGTGAGGGTTTTTTTATGTCTTTTCGAACCAGTGATAACGGGCTGCAGCTCGTGCGTTCAGCCGAAGAGCTGCGCCTTGAGGCCTATCGTGATGCCGTGGGCGTATGGACGATTGGCTATGGCTGGACCGGTCTGGTAAACAGCGTGCCCGTTCATGCCGGGATGGTCATTACCGAAGATGCTGCAGAGGCGCTGCTGCGCAGCGGGCTGTCTCAGTATGAAACCACAGTGAATCGTCTTGTCGGCGTTCCGCTGAATCAAAACCAGTTTGATGCGCTCGTCAGCCTGGCCTACAACATCGGCGCGGGTGCATTCGAGCGCTCAACGCTGCTTAAAAAGCTCAATGAGGGCGATTTTGCCGGTGCTGCCGCTGAGTTCTCCCGATGGAACAAGGCCGGAGGTAAGGTGCTGCCGGGGCTGGTTGCGCGTCGTGACGCTGAAATGGCGTTGTTCCAGATGCCGGTGGCTGGCCTGTCCTGATGTGGCGCGGGGTACTGATGATGGGGCTTCTGAAGCGACTGCCGGAGCTGCTCTCTGACCGACAGGGGCAACTGTCCACCACCGATGCCACCACGTTGACGGCGCTGCTTGTCAGTTCGGCTGTGGTGCTGATGTGCGCGTACTGGAATCATGCGCCGGTCGATGCGCTGGCTGTATATACCGGTGCATGGGTGGCGCACGCTGGGGTGCAGCGTTATCACCAGAATAAAGCTGGCGGAGACGACATCCCGCCGCCAGCGTCACCACAGGATAAAAAAGATGAACGTGGCGCTGATTAAGTGGGCTTTAACCCGTCTTTTGCCCGGCGTGCTGCTGTTCGGTGCGATTGCTGGCGGTGCCGGGCTGATTCATCACGCCGGGTATCAGTCCGGCGTTGATGTGCAGAAGCTTGCCGGGGATAACGCCCTTGTGGCCGAGCAAAAATCCCGCGCCGACGAGCGTCAGCAGCTCGCTGAGGCGGGCCGGAAGGCCCTGACTGAAGTGCGTGAACGTGAGCAGGTGCAGCGGGCGCGAGCCTGATCGCCATCGGCGAACTGTTTATGCAGCAGGCACACTGG
>JAAAKD020004360.1:0-20139 GCA_010014825.2 Danaus melanippus
ATCGTTAAAGGTATTGCAGATGGAATCATGAGCCGTTTCGGAACTCTTGTGTACGGTGTTCGAAATGCGTTTATCCATATGAGCTTTTTCCTGAAAACACTTTGGACAAATTTAGTGAAGATTGCTGGTCAGATATTTGAAATTATGAAAAACGTTATTCTAGCTCCTGTGCTATTCGTGACTTCTTTAATCTCGGGTGGTTGGGAAGAAGCAATGAATAACATGATCGGGATATGGAACAATATCCAAACTGCAGCAGCGAATATTTGGGCTTCCATTAAAGCGATTTTTGATAGCTTTTTAACTAATGTTCAGATGGCGTTTTTGAACATATGGAATGGTATTAAAGCAGCACTAGCCTATATATGGACTACGATTCAAACGATTGCGATTGATACATTTAACAGTATTGCAGCTTTCTTTGTTGAAACATGGACCAACATTAAACAAGGCACAATTGACGCTTGGAACGCCTTAAAAACATGGTTATCTGAAACATGGGAAAGCATGAAACAAGGCGCGATTGACACTTGGAATAGCGTGAAGCAATTCTTCATTGATTTGTGGGAATCTATTAAGACAAACACTATCAATATGTGGAATGCGATCAAAGACAGTGTCACGACTGCTTGGGAAAATACCAAGAATGCTGTCATTAATACAGCTAAGAGCATTGTAGATGGTGCAGCACAAGCTTGGGAAGATATGAAAACCGGCGTTTCAAATGCCGTAGATAGAGTAAAAGAAACATTCGATACAATCAGACAAATTGACCTGTTGCAAATCGGGAAAGATATCATCGATGGATTAGTAAATGGAATCAGAAGCAAGATTGATGATGTAGTGAATGCAGTCAAAGATGTTGCTGGATCCATTACTGGAAAAATCAAAGATGTGCTGAATATCCACTCTCCTTCACGTGTGATGGCTGAATTAGGTATGTTCACTTCGCAAGGTTTAGCAGAAGGTATGTTAGACGGCGCTCGCTATGTTGATCGCGCATCTTCGCAAATTGCAGACCGTGCATCGAATATGGATATTGGCAATCGTATATCGGCAGTCAATAGCCAGATTCAAACGCAAGTCCAACACGAAGTAAGCTACGGAACGAATAGCAAACCAGCATTATTCAATATTCAAATTGGCAACCAAAGTTTCCAAGCCTTCGTGGATGACATTAGTCAAGCACAGGGCGGCGATACAGCTATACAATTACAATTTTAGGAGGTAGGAAATGAACAACATGTATCCGTTTATGGACACACAGAAAAATGAACGATACATACCGGAGTACATTCCTACTTCCGCTATGTATTATGATGGCATTCTATTTGAGAAAGTTATCGAAGGGTATCAAACATTGTCAGTCGAAGGCAGAGAACTAATTTCCGTGGGTATTGAATCTGAATCAATTCAAGTCGGAAGCATTATCACGAACCAGACTTTGCCTTCAAGGACGCTGACAGTGAAATACAAACTTGAAGATAACGATCCAGAAAAATTACAAAAAAAGTTTGATCTTTTGATGTGGTATCTCTATAAAACAAAAGATGTTCCGATTCAATTCAACGATGAATTAGACTACACCTATCACGGTCGGTTTTCATCTGCTAATACCGTTGCAGGTGACACAAACAGAATTGTTTCAAGTTTTGATATCTATTGTGCTGATCCAAGAAAGTATACAAAGCAATATAAATCAGATGGCAAAATTTCCACGTACATTCCATACACGATCGTCCCTGATGTCGTAAGAGTTAAATTGAGTGCACCAACAAGCGTTAAAGTAACCAATGGCTCTCTCTCGATGTCGATCACAGGCGCAAGCATCGTTGCGGGAGATGTAGTTGAGTTTCGAAACAAAGAAGGTAGTGTGTATGTAAACGGTGTAGATAAAACCAACATCTTGGATTGGGCAGGCGGACAACTTGAAGATTTCTATATCAAAAAAGGGGATGTTGTTAAAACAAACAATGGATCTCTTGAAGTATTTTATCGGGTGGTGGCGCTATGAGCGAAAGCATTTACTTTCTTAATGATGAACAAGAACTGCTAAAAGTGTGCGGAGAAAGCAAAATTATTGAGTCCATACAGTCGAAAGAAATCACTGCTGATAAAAGCGAGCTGATGAACGATACTTTGAGCGTTAGCGTATTGGATGATAAGAAAATTCGAGATGCTGCTTTTATGGCTGTTCGTGAAAATGATGATTCTTTCTCGATGTACAAAATAACCGTTGATAGCGACCCTAGAGGACGTTTAAGCTTCACAGGGGTTAACTTTGCAGTAGATGAATTACATTCGTTTATCGTGCTTGATATGCGCCCTAGCAATCGAAGTATCAAACAAGTAGCAGAACAGATTCTTGGTTATACAAATGCTGAGTGGCGTGTGGGTTATGTCGATCCCACGCTTCCTGCAATTTCAGGAACGTTCTACTATCTAAGCGTTAAAGATGCTTTAAAGCAACTGCAGACATTCGGCTGCGAGATTGTTTTCAAATGTAAAATTGATGGAAACAAAATCACAGATAAATGGATAGAAATTTATAAGTAGATTGGCATATTTAGTAATAAACGATTCGTATATGGATCAAATGCGCTTGAAGTCGTGCGTCAAAGAGATCGATCGCAACTATATACCTCGATTATCGGACGGGGTAAAGGTGAAGAGGTCGGGGACGGCTACGGACGAAGAATTGAATTCACTGACATCGAATGGAAAAAGTCGAATGGTAATCCGTTAGATAAACCAAAAGGACAGAATTGGCTTGAATACCCCGAGATGACAGCTTTATACGGTATACCAATGAAGAACGGGAGCAAGCGTAAACGAGAAACTGTTCTAATTTTGGAAGATATAGAAGACCCTAGAGAGTTGCTGCAAGCGACCTATGAGAATCTCGTAGAATACTCACGTCCGCTGATTCAATTCAAAACTTCTGTGCTGGGTGGGGATTCAATCGGTAACACAGTAACCATCCACCGATCAGACAAGAACTATCACTACAAAACTCGTGTTTTCAGCGTCAAAATCGATCGTATCAGCAACAAGGTAGAATGCGGATTAGGCGATAACTTGAACACTTCAAGTACTAGGCAAGCTGCAAGTATTCAAAATAGTGTAACTAATCTGGCTGAAACTAAGATGACGTTTTATGATTCAACTGAAATCAGCAAATGGCAATCAGACATCATCCGTGGCGCTCATGGCGGTGCGGTTATTTTGATGTCGCCATCCGATTATCCTGCCAATCATCCTCAGCGAGGAGAAAGTCGGCAGCCATTTCAGATGGTATGGATGGACGGCGATTCTATTCAAACCTCAAGCCATTTCTTAGTTGCTAACTCAGGTGGGATTGGATTTATAGACGGCGATTTCTACACTAGCCCATTTAAAACAGCTTGGACCATTGATGGAAAATTCAATGCTGATTTTATCCAGACTGGAAGTATTATAGCTAATGTTTTTGAAACATCATTCAATAGATTGGGCGATACGCTTAAATTAGCTTCAGGAACTCTTAGGGTTGAGAATAATGGCAGAAAAATTATGGAACTGACCAGGAGAGGTATGGAGTTTTGGAGTGGGTCTAAATCAATTGGAACCATCGGTACAGCCGGCGAACCTTTCCCTGATTTGCAAGATCAGGATGGGCCTGTTTCAATGGATGGAAAAGCTTTAATCGTTCGTTCCGACGGCGATGGAGATTATATCGCACTTTCAGCAAAAACCGGCACAGGGATAATTTTAGGAAACGGCAAAGGTATGTATATAATTGATCCTAATATTCGAATTGTTGGTAATGCAACTATGTCTGGGGATATGGATATCCGTGGAACTTTAAAGATAAATGGTCAGCAGGTATATCCTGGAGGATCTGGCGGAGGTGGCGGAAGTTGGAACGGACAATATCCGCCGGGTGTAACTTCTACAGCTGATCGCTTTGCTTGGCAAGCTTGGGCCACTCTTGATGGATTAGGTTATTCTAATGCAGCCAAAGCAGGAATTCTAGGTAATATCCAAGGTGAAGTTGGTCCAAGTATGAATCCTGACACCGAACAGGTTGGAGGACCGGCTTATGGCGCAGTTCAATGGGATGGGTCTGCATATCCATTAGTTGGTTCGCCAACATGGAATGGCCGGGAATATGTTCAACGCTTAATGTCAGCTGCCGGAATAACAGAAGATTACAGAACGATGTCTGCTCAGATGAACTTGGTTGAATGGAGCATGTTCAATGGTCAGTGGATCGGACAAGTTGACCCTCGTACTGTTGCGGCATTTAAGTCTACAAGCGGAGTCGAGCAAGCAGCTACTGCTTTCGAGCTAAACTTTGAACGTCCTGCTGCAGCTCATCCAGAACGGCGTACATGGGCTAGAGAGTGGTTTAATAAGTTCAACGGTCTCGAAATTAGCACTGGCTACGCTATCCCAATTGCTCAACCAGTTACAGTGACGAGCGAGTTTGGTTGGCGTGTTCATCCAATCACGGGAGCAGCTAACTTCCACAATGGGATTGACTTAGTAAATGGAAATCCAACAACTCCGCTTTACGCATCAGATGCGGGTAAGGTTGTGGTATCTGGTTTCTTTGCAAGTTATGGAAATTACGTGGTACTTGAACATGCGAACGGTTTATTCACTGGATATGCACATAACAGTTCTAATGCGGTATCAGTAGGGCAAACAGTTACTCGAGGACAACAAGTAGGCAATATGGGTAGTACAGGAGACTCTACCGGACCGCATTTGCATTTTCAATTTATGAGAAATGGACCTTGGCCATCGTCTAACGAAGATTTTATTAATCCAAGGGAGTTTATTAACTTTTAGGAGTGATGGATTTGGCAACGATAACACATAAAATAACTCTATCGACGACCGACTTCAATTTAGTTGGAGATATTAAGGTACGCCAGGCGGATGATGAGACACAAGTCTTTGATGCTGTGATATTAGAGCATGGTATGATTAAAAATTTCGAGGGATTAAAACCTTTTTTCTGTCTAATGGCAAGAGAAATCACGGGTCAGGGTGTATCTGAAGAACCTGTGACAGATTACGATGGCTCAAAAGGAACTTTTAAATATACTGTTTCTGCTAATGCGATGCAAATGGTTGGTAGAAACGAAGCATACTTTAGTTTTAGAGAAGAACTATCTAACGGAGAATGGATTGAACAATTTAGCACTAGATCGTTTTACTATACAGTAGAACGATCGATTTATACTCAGCCTTTTAAAGATTCTAATTATTGGTGGACATTTAAAGAATTATATCGCCAGTTTTTGGAATATCAGGAATCGGGAAAAAAATCATGGGAAGAATTTGTTGAACAAAACAGAGATATTCTTGAATCTATTGACCCGGGTGGCATCTTGTTGAGCGAGATTATAAGGTCAAGAAAACCAGCTGAATCAGATGAATCATACACAGACTTACCAGCTAGACTTGATAACCAATTCGGACGAAACAGTGAGTTCCGCTCTTTTGAGTCTGAATTATCTTTTATGAAAAGAGTGTATAACGAAGCAGCTGAAAGAGCAGTTAATGTGAAGTGGCTGGGTGCAGATAGTACAGGTCAGCAAAATTCCGACCAGGCTAAAAGTGAAGCGGAGAAAATTTCAAACAAGATTTATTTCCCCGATGGAAAATACAGTATCCCTAAATTTCAAGCAATTTCAAATATAGAATATATTGGTGCTAACGACACCACTGTTAATCTTTCTCATCAACAAGGTGAGTCAGTAGTCCTATTAGGTTTTGGCAACGATACTACAATTAGCAATATTCATTTTAAATCAAATGAAGAAAATTTAGAGTGGAATCGTGGCGATCTAACCGGATCAGAAAGAGTAAGTATTCGTGATTGTGTTTTTGAAGGGTTTAGACATACGTCGAATACTCCTAACTCATGGGGGCTATATTTAGAACATTCAAAAGACATAAGAATCACAAACTGTGATTTTTTTGATAATACTCAAAGTGACATTGCAATTCTTGATGGATGTGAAAATATCGTGATTGACAGCTGTTTTTCATCAAAAGATACGCTTCATATAAACTTTGAGCCGAATACCTCTATTGATCCGATAAGAAATGTCGTACTAAAAAACATGAAAATCAACAAGCTTAGTTTGTTGAATAACTCTTTAACAAATGATGGAGTAGAAAACTTGTTGATTGAAAATTGCGATATCGAAGTTGTTGAGTACAGAGGATTAGATGTAACATTTATTAATTGTAAAGTTAATAAAATTAATGGAATTAATCTTAACGGGAATTTACATGCCGGCAACATTAATCTCAATGATAGCTTACCTCTAACCCAAAATTTACTGACAGATCCATATCTTGAATCGTATGCAAGTGTAGCAGCTTCAAATGCAGAATGGCTATCACATTATGCAACAGTTGGTTTGTCTGCAGTGACTACTCGTCATACTGATGCTGTAGGAAAAATGCTCAGAATTGGGACAAGAGATTCAACTGCGCAAGCTTGTACTTTTAAGCCTAAATTGACATCAATTGATGGCTCTAAAAAAGAGTACACAATTGATGTTTCTGAAGGTGACACTTTTGTTTTAACTATATATGGGGCGGCATCATATCCGACAGGATCGGTTTGGATTTCATTAATGGCCGGCTTACTATTTATGGATTCTACTGGAAACACTATTCCGGATGGTAACATTCATATTTCTATGTTTAGAGCTCGAGAGGGAAATAAAACTGGATATAAAACCCAAACGGCGATTATTACTATTCCCTCAGGCGTAAGCAAACTGCAACTTAAGATTGGACCGTCTAAAGCATCAACATTGGCAGCTTTCTTTGTTGGATCGGTATCATTGCAGAAAGTCGTTGTTTCCGATAGCGATAGCAATATAGATTTTAATCCAAGAAAAATCGGCGATAAAAGAGTGATTAGCAATCAGACTATGCCAAACACAGCTAATGGATGGGGACATTTTCAACCAGGAGATATTTGTTATAACTCAGTTCCTACAACAGGGCAGCCAATTGGTTGGATTTGTACAGAAAGTGGTTATCCAGGTGTTTGGAAATCTATGGGTAATTTGAATTAAAAACTTAGAAAATGAATGACAAATGTTTAGTTGGGGGAAGTTGAATGAAAGAGTTTTGTTTAAAAAATAGAAAAGGTGGTATATATGGTGATTATTGACAACGGAGTGTTGCTGAATGAATTTCGAGGGTTGCTTACAAATGGATATGTCCAATTGTTCTTATGGGTAGTAGTAGGAGATATTGTAACAGGATTGTGCAAAGGCGTTTTCGTTAAAGAAGCTAATAGTACAAAAGGATTACTTGGCATTGTAAAACACATGCTAGTTGTCTGTTTGGTAATTATTGCCTATCCGTATTTAAAGATTATGAACCTTGAGACATTTGCTACTGCATTCGTCTTTTTCTATATCGCGGTTTATGGAATTTCAATCACGGAAAACTTAGGTCAATTAGGTGTGCCAATTCCAAATTGGGTCAAAGAAAGACTGTCTAAGTTACAAGATAGTACCGAAAATCCGAAACCTAAAGTAACGGAAATTAAAATCGATTATGGTGACGGACAATCCGAAACTCAATCTTTGGATAGTAAAGATGATCCAGATTACGGTGATGGACAAGAGTTCACAGATAAGAAGGAGTAGCCGTTGGCTGCTCTTTTTTAATTTAGAAAGGATGATATAAATGAGTTTCATCAAATATGAATATATCAGAATCAATAAGTTTTCTCGTCCAGGAATCAAGAACTATGGTATCAAAGGAATTATCATGCATTACACGGCTAACAATGGCGGTACTGCCCGAAACCACAAAGACTACTTCAACAATCTGAATGGCGTTTATGCTTCCGCTCACTTGTTTGTAGATGACAATGAAGCTATTTGTATCATTCCGTTAGACGAGGTCGCTTACCACGCAAATGATACTGTTAAATACAATTCTGATGGATCTATCTACAAACCTTTGTATTCACAAATCGGTAATGCTAATTATGGTGCTATTGGCGTGGAGATGGGCTTAGATAGAAATGGAAATATCACTGAAAAAACATTCCAGAACACCGTTAAAGCTGTCAAAGAACTGATCGCAAAATATCCAAATATCACTCGAAATAAGATTTGGCGCCATTATGATGTTACTGGCAAGAATTGCCAGGATCCATGGGTATCTAAACCAAGTGAGCTAGAACGATTCAAAGATGCGGTGTTTGGCAAGACTAGCGGTTCTAATTCAGCAGCTAAACCCAGTACACCTTCTGTAAAACCAAATACCAATAAAATCCAAGAAGACGGCATGTTTGGACCGAACACTGCCAATAAAGCGATGCAGTACGAAGGTATCACACCAGACGACGAAATTAGTCACCAATATCGACAAGCGTGCAACAAGAACCTTTATGCGGCGCAATTCGATAATACACTTAAAGGCTCAACGCTGATTCGAACATGGCAGAAACGGTTGAAAGCAAAAGGTTTATACAATGGTGCGATCGATGGACTATGCGGAACAGAAATGATCAAAGCTATGCAGCGAGCCTTGAAGACAACAGTGGATGGATTTATCAGCCCTGTATCTAACATGGTCAAAGCATTGCAAGTAGCATTGAACAACAATAAGCTACCGTGGTAAACAAACCCCCTCACTCTTTGGAGTAGGGGGCTTTTTTGCAAAAAAAGAAACCTCATAAGATGAGGTTTCCATAAGAGCGGCCATTACAATTATTGTTAAAAATCTGGTTGCGAACATGTCAGGAATTAAACATGTCCCAACAATTACGATCGCTATTAGCCATGCAAAAGTACTATTACGTTTAGCCGAATATAAAAATATCAGAAATTGGTTATAGTACATAATTAAAGCATAAAATATACCACCATGTATAGAGTATTGAAGAATGGATAAATGAGGGATGTCATAACCAAGCAAGTTCGAAATATAGTCCCTCGAAAATCCATATCCGATTAAGGGTTTTTTAAACAGGAAATCTAGCGCTGACAGATATCCTTCAATTCGACCAGAACCAGAAAAAGCAGAAGCGAGGTCAGTTTGAGGTCTGACAATCAAAAAGATATTTACGGATACATATAGCAATAAACCAAAGCTTATAATAGATAATGTTTTCTTTAAAAAACCTTTTTGTTTAAATAGAATATAAACAAAAAGGAAAGCAAATAGAATTACAAGGCCTGTTCTAGCAGAAGTTAAGGCTGCTCCAGTCAGACTTATTATAATAAAAAATAAATATTTAAGCTTATCCAATCGTTTCAATTGTTTAAACATATCGAATGCGCAAAATATTGTTAAAGCGAGGTATAGAGTGCCGTGCGATACATCGGTCAAAAAGTAGTAGTATAGCTCTCTATTAAATAAAAAATCTATTTTACCAAACTCAAAGTTTGCCAATTTGAATAGAGCAAATTGTAAAACCAGCATTAATCCAGTGTAGTAGCCGCCTAAGACGAATATTTTTTTAAATTTCAAAATATCTTGCTCATTCATCGTATTTAATACAAATAAAGAAGAAAGAATCATAACAAAATTAAACATTATAACAATAAATTGACTAATCGCTTGTGAACGAAAATCGGGATTGGAATTTAAGATCGGAATTATCGAAAATATTAAAACGAATATAGACGTTAATAAAATCGGCAACATATTTTTAGGAATAACCCATTTTCTTTTCACTAGTACTAGACTGACTATGAAAAAAAGCCCGAATAAATAGAACCAAGATAGTGGTAATGCCCCATAATCACCTGCTATGATCGACCGCCATGAAAAAGGAAGAGAATAGGCCATTAATAGAACAAATCTAGTCGACATGTGGGCTACGCTTTTCTTTAAGTACCTATATTTTAGAAAAAAGAAAATTGAACTGACTCCAAATGTTAATATTTGCATACTTGGATTATTGTAGGCTAACCCATGTAACAAAAAGATTATTAAATACAAAATACCACTCCTCATTTCATCAACCCATTGAGTACTACTATTTTAAACTAAAAATAGTGACTCTCTTGGTACATTGTATCAAAAAATTGACACAATAAGATAGTCCTTTTTTTATTTAGATTAAATAGTAATACTGCCATAAGGCTGAATATAAAAAAGGTAATCAGTTTTGCCTAACGTGACATTAACATAAAATTCGACACACTCTGCTCCAAACAAGCACTCTTGTGATTCAGAAATCGAGTCCGGAAATTCATTTATAAACTCAGAGAAAGATAGGTAGCCCTGCTCATATTGACTGATTATGTTCATATCAGTTACCGCCGGGCTTATACTTTGTGTTTGGATCGTATTTACGGAGAATCTTGTCTTGCGTTCTAACGTGGTCAAATAGATAGTTATCACCGTCTTTTTTAAATACATAGGCTAATTCTTCTAGGTAACCACTATAGCTTGATGGCACGGTAAAATAGGGTTTTCCAAAGTTCTCCATCGTCCGAACAAATTGATCGTACAATAAGTGCGCTGGGCCCATTCGTTCGATGAATTCATAATAGTAGCGTTCAAAAGCATATGTTCGTTGGTGCGCAAGTGGTATTTGCATATCAATCACTCCTTGCAAGAATTATACGAACGTTCGTTCTTGTTGTAAAGCGAACAAAAGGTAAAGAAAAAAGCCTTGTTGATTTTAACAAAGCTTTTTATATGACCATTTTATCGTTGGTACTAACCAAATCAGGTTCTAAGGGACCAGACATACGTCTATCTCAGCATAAAGCGCCCCTAGTGGATAATCTTCTATTCAATTACCCCTCGAGTGTAGCATAGGAGGCGACAAAGGACAATAGATAGTGACTTTTGCAAATCGCTCGATTCCAACGAATCAAAGGAGTTACTTAGCGATCCTTCCGTGATATCAGCAGTGGTACATATGAAGGTTTTTACATATAAAAAAACATCTAAAAAAGAAGTTGACAGGATTCAAATAGTTGTGTAAAGTATAAAACCGATGGTAAAACGTAAACGTTACGTTTTGTTTTTTGTAAATCGTAATTGATTTATCAACGTTTTTCCAAAGGGAAGAAAAAGAGGAAAATAAAAAGGAGTGTATTTTCAAAAATGAAGAAGTTTTTTAAAATAACTATGTTATCTGCTGTGGCCCTGACTTTGGCTGCTTGTGGACAAGGAGGATCTGATGCGACCGAGCAATCAGGAAACGCCTCCTCTGAGAATGAACAAATTCAGGTCATGGCTACGTTTTATCCGATGTATGATTTTACTCGTCAAGTTGTAGGGGATGAAGGGGAGGTTGAATTATTGATGCCCTCGGGCACTGATTCCCACGATTATGAACCTTCCGCAAAGGACATGGCAAAGATCCAAGATGCGGATGTCTTTGTCTACAACAATGAAAATATGGAAATGTGGGTTCCTTCGATTGAAGCCACATTAAATGATGGAGACGTGACAGTGGTCAAAGCCACCGAAGGAATGGTCCTGTTACCCGGTGACGATGATCACGACCACGATCATGACCATGATCATGGCGATGATGGTCATTCTCATGAATTAGATCCCCATGTCTGGTTAGCCCCAAGCTTAGCCATGAAACAAGTAGAGGCGATCCGTGACCAGCTGAGTGAGGCTTATCCAGCGAAAGCGGCAGCCTTTGCTGAAAATGCGGCGAATTATTTGGCACAGTTACAAGACCTCCATGAATCATATGAAGAAGCGTTCAGCAATCCAGCGCAAAATCATTTCGTGACCCAACACGCTGCTTTTGGTTATTTAGCTTTGGAGTATGGGCTAACGCAAGTGCCAATCTCAGGTCTTTCACCAAGTGAAGAGCCTTCCGCTTCACGAATCGCAGAACTAAAAGAGTTCGTCCAAGAAACAGGCATTCAAACGATCTATTTTGAAGAAAACGCCAAAGACAGCATTGCCCGAACGTTAGCGTCAGAAGCAGGCGTCGAATTGGCTGTTTTGAATCCATTAGAAGGGTTGACCCAAGAACAGATGGACAACGGGGAAGACTACATTTCGATTATGGAACAAAACCGTGATGCTTTGAGAAAAACCACCGATGTTGCAAATGACAAAGAAATGGCTGAAGCTGAAAAAGAAAAAACAGTTTATAACGGCTATTTTGAGGATGCCGACGTAAAAGACCGTGCTTTATCTGACTGGGCAGGAGATTGGCAATCCGTTTATCCATTTTTACAAGACGGAACACTGGACCAAGTGTTTGATTATAAAGCAAAAATGGACAAGAAAATGACGGCTGACGAATACAAAGAATATTACACGAATGGTTATCAAACAGATGTTGCTCAGATCAAGATCACAGACAACACAATGACATTTATTTTCGATGATGGTACCGAGAAAGAAGCCAATTATGTGTATTCTGGCAAAGAGATCTTGAACTACTCAGCTGGCAATCGTGGTGTGCGCTTCTTATTTGAAAGCACCGATGAAGATGCGGCATTCAAATATATCCAATTTAGTGACCATATGATCGCTCCTGGCGCATCCCATCATTTCCATATCTACTTTGGTAACGAGAGTCATGAAGCGTTACTAGAGGAAATGGAACATTGGCCGACCTATTATCCAACGGGGATGAGCGGATTAGAAATTGCACAGGAAATGCTCTCCCATTAAAAAAAAGATTGACAATCCTCGCTCTTTTCGTCAAAGTAAACTTGATAGGAAGGAGCGAGAATTTTTTTGGAAAAAACATTGAAGAAATTAGCGAAAGTGATTGACCGCATGATGGATCACGTTGATTTGTATGGCGGACCTAGTGTGGTTAGTGACGACGATCTTGAACATTACTTAGATCCTGTTTTTTACTTGATCTTTTGTACGGAAAAAGAGGGCGGCATGCCCAAGTTAAAAGACAAAGCCTTCATTGAGTGGGTATATACAGATATGCTTCCCCATGAAGTACCGTACAGTTTAAATTTTCTTCCGTTTGCCAAAACAGCCATTGAAGACTTTTATTACTGCATGTATAAAGAAAAGCATATCACCAAATCACAATACCAAGAAATCGCCTTTGTATTGGCTGAAAAACAACCTATCTTTTTCGCACGGATGTCCAAACCCCAGTTTTGGTCAGCTGAAAAGAAAGAAGCGATGTTAGCGATGATTCAAGACACCGATCCTGAAGAACATGAACTATTGCCCATTGATGACCCGCGTATTGCTGCAATCTCGCCAAAAATCGTCCCATTTCCAACGAAACATACGGCTTTTGATGACACGGCGGATACGCCGGTCGCCTATCAAGTCCGTATTGATTTAGAAGGATACCGTCCGCCAATTTGGCGTCGTTTGATCATTCCTGCAGGAGTGACCTATGAGCAGTTACATATGTTGATCCAGATTGCCTTTGAGTGGATGAATCAACATTTGTACTTGTTTATTGCCGGTTCGAAATCGATCGGCTTAGGCAATTCCGTTCCAACCGATGCGTCCGGTATTGACCAAGATTTTCAATACTGTAAGTCCATGACCTACATTTATGATATGGGGGCAGATTGGACGCATAAAATTAAAATTGAAAAAGTGTTGACCGCAGAAGATCACCCAGATCCCGTCGTTCCGGTTTGTATCAAAGCTGTTGGCGATGTCCCGATCGAAGATGCCTTTGATGATGATATGCGAGAACCACTGGATCGTGAGATCATCAATGAAGTCTTACTCGATTATTGGGAAACTGGAGAATATGTTTAGCTAGTAGCTAGAAATTGTCCGTAATTTTATAAGAATCAAACAACAAAACCACCAGACCGTAACGATTCTGGTGGTTTTTTAGCAGTTTCCTGTCAAAGTCGTTTCTTGATATATTCTGTCATCGGTTTGGTGTAACTTGAGAAATCTGTTGGTTGAGTGTGCGTATTATTAATCCGATTGGCTAGCAGATAACCAATATAAGGCCCGGTCGTTAACCCAGAAGAACCAAGTCCACTGGCGGCGAACAAATTTGCTTCATCAGGCACTTCCCCAAAGAAAGGTGCAAAATCAGAGGTGTAAGCACGTGTGCCGACTCGCATAGTCATTGGCGTTGCAAAGAGTGCTTCGGGGTCTTCAAGAAAAGCACCGATTCCTGTCATCAATTGCTGTTTGGCAGCTTCCGTAGGCGTTAAATCCGAACCCGCATCGTTTTCATGGGTGGCTCCTAGTAAAATTTGACCATTAGAGAAGGGAATCAAGTCACCTTCACCCTCTAACATGGCGACCGGCCAACTGTTTGTCGGCAGGTTGGTGGCAAAGGAAAGCAACTGACCTTTTTGTGGACGGATATCGACCTGATAACCTAAAGGTGATAATAAGTCTAGCAATCCCGGTCCAGCTGTCAGGCAAAGAATCTCGGTTTCAAGAAAGTGATCCTTGGTTTTGATTTGCCAATGGTTGACCTTTCTGACTACCTCAGCTTTTTCTTCAATAAAAGTCACTTGCTGCTGCTGAGCGTTTGCTTTTAAGTGGGCAAGATAAGCCTGACCATCTAAGCGGCCACCGCCTGTGATTCGTAAAGAGGGCATTTCTTTTAGTAACGGCAATGCCTCTTTGGTTTGTGGGCCCGTCAGTAAGTCGATTTCGCCGATTTCTGGTGCCGCTTTACGTCGATTTTCAGCTAATTCTGCCAGTTCTTGAAGCGCTTTTTCTGGTCGCACCACCAAAGTGCCACAGGGGGCATAGATGGATTCATCTAAAGCAAAATCCCGTACCAATTTCGGGAAGAAAGCGGCGCCGTCTTGTGCTAACTGGTACCATTTTTTATTGCGGCGTTTGGATAGCCAAGGGGAAATGATGCCAGCGCTGGCAGATGTTGCTTGACCGATGAGGGAATCAATGACAGTCACGTCAAATTTGGTTTTATCAAGATAATTGGCGAGGGTCAAACCGATGATCCCACCGCCGATAATCACAACTTTTTTCATAGTAGAAGACTCCTTTGGTTGATTTCATTGAAAAGCGAATAAAAAGCGAAAGTTCTCTTAATGCCGTTTTCTTTGCGTACTTAATTGCGTATAATAAGGAAATGGAAAAGAGGGTATTATGCAAACTATTCAAACAGTCTTAAAAGAACATTTTGGCTATTCACAGTTTCGTGAAGGTCAAGAGACGATTATTCAATCTATTTTAACACAACAAAATGTTTTGGGGATCATGCCCACAGGTGGTGGGAAATCCATTTGTTATCAATTGCCAGCGCTTTTGTTGGATGGAGTGACCTTGGTCATCTCCCCTTTGATTTCATTAATGAAAGACCAAGTAGATAGCCTCGTTGATATGGGGATCCCAGCAGCTTATATCAATTCTTCCTTGACAGGGGCACAAATCAACCAGCGCTTGCAAGAAGCACGCCAAGGGCGGATCAAACTGCTGTATGTTTCGCCAGAACGCTTAGACTCAGAATCTTTCCGCTACTCATTGCGGCAGATGCCGATCGCTTTATTGGCCGTTGATGAAGCCCACTGCATTTCCCAATGGGGCCATGATTTTCGCCCGAGCTATCTGCGACTCGCCGAAACGATCGAAAACTGGGAGCAAAAGCCAACGATTGTTGCCCTTACGGCGACAGCTACACCTAAAGTTGCCGAAGACATTGAAAACTTACTTTCAATTCCTGCTGAAAATCAAGTCAAGACCGGGTTTGCTCGGGAAAATTTAGCTTTTCAAGTTGTCAAAGATCAAAAAGATACCTACATTACGACGTATTTGAAAATGAATCAAGGACAATCAGGTATCATTTATGCCAGCACCCGCAAAGAAGTGGAACGGATCTATCAGCTGTTGAAACATGAACATGTTTCTGTCGGGTATTACCATGGCGGACTTTCAGAAGGAGAGCGCTCCTTTTTCCAAGAAGAATTTCTTTATGACCGCCTGCAAGTGATGGTAGCGACCAATGCATTCGGGATGGGAATCAACAAAAGCAACGTCCGCTTTGTGATCCATGCCCAGATACCTGGAAATTTGGAGTCTTATTATCAAGAAGCCGGGCGTGCCGGACGAGACGGCGAACCCAGTGATGCGATCTTACTTTATGCTCCGCAAGACATGCAGATTCAGCAATTTTTTATCGATCAATCCGAATCAGATATTCTTTATCGCCAAAACGAATACTTGAAGTTGCGGGAGATGAGCCAATACGGACATACTCAGCTGTGTTTGCAACGCTATATTTTGCGTTATTTCGGAGAAGATGGACCCGATTGCGGTCGTTGCAGCAATTGTCTCGATGAAAGAGAACAAGTGGATATCACCGTGGATACACAAAAAGTGTTGTCATGTGTGAAACGAATGGGCGAACGCTTCGGGAAAGCCTTGGTGGGGAAAGTGCTGACTGGCTCAGGCGATCAAAAAGTCAAACAGTGGGGCTTTGAAAAATTACCGACTTATGGATTAATGAAAGATTGGTCCCAAAAGGAAGTCACTCAGCTGATCGATTACTTGACAGCCTCCGGGTACCTTTTGCCGTCCGAAGGGCAATACCCTTTGTTAAGTGTGACAAATGCCGGTATCGATGTATTGCTTGGAAAAGCGAAAGTTTATCGAAAACAAACCAAAGTCAAACAGTTAGTGGTTGATGATGAACTATTCGATCAACTGCGCACCTTACGATTGAATCTCGCACAAGAACAAAACTTGCCACCGTATGTCGTCTTTTCTGATAAGACCCTGCGAGAATTAGCAGAAGTGCAACCAAAAACACCAATCGAATTTTTACAGATCAAAGGTGTCGGGCAAAACAAATTGGATAAATATGGCGATGCCTTTCTTACCTTGCTTTCGGACTACCGAGGGAAGGTAAGCGACTAAAACAAACGGCTTCCTCAGAGATAAAATGCAGAATAACAAAGAAAAGGAGTAAAAATCATGATTGCGATTCGACTGGCGGTAGCAACAGATGAAGACTTCTGGCTTTCATTGGATACCCATTTGCCAAAGGAACGATTCTTCAAAAAGGTAGCTGAACAAACGGCTTATGTCTTGATCGATAATGGACAGCCAATTGGGTTGTTACGCTATAATTTTTTCTGGGATACGATTCCTTTTTGTACGATGCTAGTAATCGCCGAATCCCATCAAGGTAGGGGATTTGGGAAGCGTTTGGTCGATCACTGGGAACAACAGCAAAAAGTAGCAGGGCATGCTCTTTGTATGACGTCCACACAAGTCGATGAAAATGCCCAGCATTTCTATCGAAAATTAGGGTATCAAGATGCCGGCGGTTTGCTTTTGAATTCTCCCGGATTTGAACAACCGATGGAATTATTTCTTGTGAAACAGTTGTGATGTTTTTGCTAGCTTGTGGTACATTGATAGGAGAATGAGAAAATAGGAGCGTTTACTATGTCTTTTTTTGGAAAAATCGATTTCAATGAGTTATCAGAGACCGATCGTGCGATTTATCATTATATGTCGAGCCAAAGTGATAAGATTCCCTATATGCGGGTCCGTGAGATCGCGCTTGAATCCCACACCTCAGCTTCTTCTGTTATGCGCTTTATCCGTAAATTAGGGTATGAGAGCTTTACAGAATTTCGTACCCAGTTCAAAGCACCTGAGTTAGAGGCGGTCAGTTTTTTTAGCAGTATGACCGTTTTGGATCCGGAACGCTTCCCGCGAGACATCGAAGGAAAAATCCGGCGAATCGCTGAAAGAATGCTGGTATGTGAGAATATTATATTTTATGGCATCGGTGCGTCAGGTTCAATGTGTGAATATGCTGCTCGCCGTTTTGCTACGATCGGATTTAATAGTTATGCTTTGGTGGATAATACCTATCCAATCTTTGCGAAGCTGAAACATACTTCAGACAATATGATCGTAGTCCTTTCAATTACTGGAACGACCACTGAGATCATTGAAGTGGTCAATGGCTTTCGTAACAATCCTGACTTCACCACGGTAGCGATCACCAGTGATGCCAACAGCACCTTGGGACGGATGTCCGATTACGTCTTGGACTATTCGGTTGATGTAAAACGCATCAACAAATATGAAGATTTGACGACACAAATTCCTTGCCTTTTCTTAGTGGAAGCGTTATCGGAGACGGTTCGTCAGTTTTCTTTAACAGCAGAAGAATAGGAAACGGATTTTTTTGTATGTTTAATCATAAATCAACAAACAGCTTCATTCCATCAAAAGGAAGTTCCTTTGTTGGGATGATCCGGCTGTTTGTTTTTTTATTAGAAACGTGGAAGAGAAAATGGCGAATGTATCAGGAGATTTGGTGCTATACATATTTGTGGTACACCTTGTACCATGATGATGATTTTTCCTTTCTACGAAGAGTTGCACCAAAGTATAAAAACAATCTATTTTTGAAAACGTTTTTAATTATACTAAATGAAAGGAATAGAAACCTTTTTGCTTCTGTCGAGAAGGCGCAAATCAGGCAATTTCGACAAGCAAAAGAAGAGAGCCCAATGATTGGAGAGAAGAATAGTGGAAACCGTAAAACTAAAAAAACTGATTGACCGAATGACCGTAGCTGAAAAAGTGGGCCAATTGGTTCAACTAACGCCAGATTTTTTTGCACAAGGAGGAGAAATCACCGGCCCGATGCAGCAATGGCAAATGAGCGAAGAACAATTAGGGACGATTGGTTCAGTGTTGGGAACCCATACTGCTGAACAAGTCTACACGATCCAAACGTCTTACCTAGAGAAAAGTCGGTTAAAAATTCCCCTTATTTTTATGGCAGACGTTATCCATGGATATGAAACGATTTTCCCAATTCCACTGGCCTTAGCATCCTCCTTTGATGCGCAATTAGTGGAAGAAGTCGCAAAAGCCTCGGCAAAGGAAGCGGCAGAAGCGGGTATCCATGTCACGTTTTCACCAATGGCGGATCATGTCAAAGATCCGCGCTGGGGAAGGGTTTTAGAGAGTAATGGAGAAGATCCGACCTTATCTGCGGTGTTGACAGCTGCCTATGTTCGAGGCTATCAAGGAACAGATGCGTTGGCAGAAAATAAACAGCGAATTGCCGCTTGTGTCAAACACTTTGTCGGCTATGGCGCAGCAGAAGGTGGACGGGATTATCATACGGTCGATTTGTCTGATCTTGAGCTTTACCAAAATTATCTGCCCGCTTTTCAGGCAGCAATTGAAGCTGGTGCAGAATTGGTCATGACTTCTTTTAACACGATCCATGGTGTGCCAGCTACAGCCAATCAACCATTGCTGCAGGATGTATTACGAGAAAAGCTTGGGTTCGATGGCTTGATCATCTCAGATTGGGCAGCTGTGGCTGAATTGATGGCCCATCGTGTGGCTGCTGATCGAACGGAAGCAGCGAAAAAAGCCTTTACTGCAGGTGTCGAAATGGATATGATGAGTGATTGCTATTTAAATGCACTAGAACAAATCATTGATGCAGATCCTGCTATGAATGAGCAGTTGAATAAGGCGGTTTTTCATGTGTTACATTTAAAGAACAAGCTAGGCCTGTTTGAAGACCCTTATAGAGGGTTAACACCGGAAAACTTAGCCCCTAGACTCCTAAAAGAAACCCGTCTTCTTTCACGAGAAGCAGCAAAGAAAACAACAGTCCTTTTGAAAAATCAAGCATTATTGCCTTTACAGAAAAAACAAAAAGTGGCGCTGATCGGCCCCAAAGCAGATTCAAAGGATCTTTTAGGGGCTTGGTCGTGGATCGGCAAACAGGAAGAGGCAGTTTCATTAGCCAAAGGTCTTTCTCAAAAAGAGATTGACCTCACTATCTTGCCTTATCCTGATGGGAAAGTTTTGACGGCAGCCTATATTGAGGAAGCGTGTAGATTAGCAGAACAATCTGAAGTCGTTTTGTTGGCTCTGGGGGAAACCAGTGAGGAAGCAGGGGAAGCGGCAAGTTTGACCAAACTTTCTCTATCAAGAAATCAAGAAGCATTAGTTGCAGCAGTTAGTCAGGTCAATCCCAAGATCGCAACGATTCTTTTCTGTGGCAGACCACTGGTTTTGTCCGCCATCGAGCCTCTTTGTCAAGCCATCATGATTGCTTGGTTCCCTGGATCAGAAGGCGGTAATGCATTGGCAGATTTGTTGATGGGCGAGTCTGAACCGCAAGGACGTTTAGCTATGAGTTTTCCTCGAGCAGAAGGACAGTTGCCGATGACCTATGCTCAACTC
>JAAAKD020004426.1:1893-20137 GCA_010014825.2 Danaus melanippus
GAACCCGCGCCCTCATGCATGAGAGGCGAGCCTTTTAATCACTAGGCCACCACTGACTACCTTATTATTGCTTTTAAATCCATTAGTAAAAGAAAGATATTCACAACAGAGTCGCAGAGATTCACAAATTAACAGCATTTCGGTTAAGTCAGTCTAATAACTGATCTATTTTTTGGTTCATCTTTCATAATAGGATATATGTTAAATAAATTTATAATAGATTTCTTATATTTATATCATTAATTTTATATTCTAATGAATTTAATTTATGTCACATTAAGTTTCATACTAATAACATTAATGTCATTTTACATTTTAATCACATAAAATTTAGGATATTCGAACACAAAATGATATGTTTCACATGAATATATTAAACTCATAACTACAGTTGATCCTAATTACTTTTCCCAAACTTTGATAATTAGGATTACAGAATGTCTCTAATACTAATTTAAAAAGTTGAAATTTTTTATATAATTATATGTAAGATTTTAGAGAGTACTCAATAAAATAAAACTATTTCTTTTTAAATAGTACTACGGTTTTTTAAGTTATTTTCGACCTATATAACTACGATTCCTTTAAAACAACAGTGATCACCGAAAACCTTACTATCATTTATATTTCTTAGTCAAATACTTTTTACTTTGTTATTTCCAATGGAAGACATAAAAAAGTGCAATTTTTTGTCATATATATTATTTATATCGTAAGAAGGACCTGAAAAGACATAACTTCTTTAATTTCCATGTGTATTACATATAATATCATATACGAAGCAGATTGTTTTGCCCAACTACGTTTACATATGATGTATTCATAGCTAACTCAACATAGTGATAAGAACTGCCTTTATCTTCTCCATATGTCACTTCAAAGACGCCGACATTTATAAATCACTTCGGGTCCTCGGACTGACCGGAGATGTTTGTAGAAGATAGCTGTAAAAGACATTTATTTTTGCCTGACATTCTTAAACGTTTTCGGACATTGTGTGATGTTTGTAAACATTGAATTTATCATTTATGATCTTAGTTTACTTAAGCTAGGTAGTAATTTAAATATTATATACCTGTTAAAAGTTATACAATATATCATATGGACGTGGTTTAAAAGAAATCTACAGGTTTCCGAAAAGGTTTCCGAAGTTTTCCGAAGGTTTCCGAAGTTTAAATTAAATTAAATTATAAATTGACTATAACATAATGGTTTTTATATTTATTCGTATAATAAAACCAAAAATTTGTTTTTAATGTTATTGATCTCAGATACGTTCCGTTCAAATAATTTGCCCGCGACCTACTTTAAGATTGAAGCACATGTACTTTAAATGTTCCATTGTGCAGAACAAATTTAAACAGAATCGTTTTCTTCTAACAGCTTGTAGTAATTATAGTAATAAATATAAAACCATGGACAAATTCAATCCAAACATTTCTCCAAACATAAAAATATTTATTGTATCAAGACAAGGCCGTAATATTTAATATGCGTACATACACACCTATATACTATTTTAAATATTAACTTTTGCATTTCAGTTAGAACATGATAAGGCTTGAATCTTGGCAAAATATATATATTTTTATGAAAACTAAACTAGCATACGAATATTCGGCTGAATCAGCTGTTGTTGTATTTACATAATAAAAAAGTACAATACAAATTCTGGATATTACGTTCTTTGTTATATTCCATCAAGAGTTTAGAATTTAAAAGAGAAATACAATTTAATGCTAAGAGCAATTTTAATTGAGATCATACTGTTTCATGTAATGGGTTGTCTGTTACAATATGAGACTACTAACTTGTGTGGTGATGGTTGAATACGAAGTTTCCATTTCAAATCAGATAAAGTCTTGAACGGTTATAAGAAAATTATAGTAGGTTAAGAACTGATTCAAAATAAAAGTTTCATTGTAACAGAACACGGTTTTTGATTGAATTATGAATATTAAGAATTATTTTCGGTTACCAGTAACTATAATTTTCTTGACTATATAAGAAATAATTATTTTTTATGTTATAATTTCTGTCTGTGTTTATAACAATATATATTTTAAAGTTTAAATTCAAATTAACATTCATATAACTTAAATATAATCGAAAAAACAACAAATGTGATATGAATACAACAATCTAGATACGAAAAGAGAGTACGAAATAAATTGTTTAATAAATTTTGATATTTATATCTCATTATAAGTACATTAAGGAACTACAACCGAAATTGTTGCTTAACATATTCTTGAAAGCATATGCCTTTGAGCGATATCTCATTTTAACCCCCTACAAGTACTACATTTACTGATAATCTAATTGGATATACTAAGCTTCAGTAATTCTGCAATCAAACGATGAAAGAATATAAAATTGTAAGCATATAATAACGCTTTCATGAACACTAAATGATTGATCAGCGATTGTTAGAAGCAATTTATCTTGAATATTATTCCCATGGCAATTGAAATCCGGTCTTAATGGTTATAGATGATAGATAACATATTCATATTAAATAATATAAATAAATCGCGTTGTAATTATTAAAATGTACAGGAAAAATGTATATAAACGAGGAAAAATCTCTACTACGGAATAATGGTTATCGCTGAGTACATACGAAAAGGATAGAACTGTGGTATCCCGCTGTGTATTTTATAGCCGAAGGGACACTAACGAACAGCTGCCCGGCTGGTTGACCTGCTGGTCATTCAATTTTGTTCACAATATTAGCTCCGAACAACATGTTTAGTTATATGTACAAACATTCGTTGTTTGTTTATTCAGACTGATTCATTTACATGGTGACGGAAATTTAGTTTACAATAGGAGAGTGGCAAGAAGTATATTTTCAAAAATATCTTTACATGAATAAAATATTAAAACAATAAACCAAGACCTAAGTCAGGTCATTAATGTAAACTATAAATGACCAGACTTAGGTTTATTTAATGCAAAGGGTTGGAAAAGTTGAAACCATAGCGACGTAAGGTTTGAAAAAAATGTAGCCAATGCGTTTAGTTCTAATTTTTTTGAAATACAGATGGTAGATATAATTGAATTTTTGGAAACGCTCGCTGCGGAGTGCAAACGTGGCGTTCTCCAGAGGTTTGTTTGCACCGCAACGGGGTTGGTGTAAGGTCTAATATTTTTCTTTATCTCGATCTAATATAATTATACTTTAGAAAAACGATAGTTTAATGGAATAAATAGGATCAGTATAAGGTATTTCAAGTGTATTCAGTTCAATAAAACTAATTACTACTTACTTGATTGTTATTATTCTACAACTACGAGTATGTACATACGCCCGACGTTTTGGTTCTTTTGCAGCAAATGTGATGAAAGTGATCTTTTATAAAAAACGAGTAGTAATATCCGAACATCTTAGTTTTACTTAATTGGATCAGAGTATTTATGTTTTTTTAACTGACAGACCAGTTTTTAACCAACTTTTTCCGATTAATATCTCTAGCATAACAGTCGTATTTCTCTAGTTTCTGACAGTTTTACTCAGAAAAAATCTTTTAGTTTCTCACATATTTTTTTTATTATACGTACACTCTATTAACTTTAATAATAATTTACTAAGGTTAAAAAATAAGTTTTTTATGAAATTTAACTTACTATTTAACTTTAAAACTCTTAAATCATTTGTATCTTACGTTTATTTACTGACACATGATTTTTTACAAAACTATTTAAAAGTTTCTTAAAAATCCTCTTTATATTATGTTCAATATCAGAATAATTTATTAGTTAAAGCGAAACCTTCAAATGTAATAAAAAACAACAACGAATTTCGGCCTAACAGTACATAATTTCAAAACGCTTACCTTTTATTCCTTTTAAATAATTATAATTATTTATTATTGTTGTTACAGGCAACAAAGCCTTTCTTCAGTAATATTACCAACAAACAATTACATGAACTTTTAACTACGTCTTAATTCTAAAGTGAAATGAAAGAAAGAGTACGTTGGGAGTGGATGAAATGTACCGCCACCAAGCGGTAATGTAGCGAAGATGACAAATAAAATTGTTTTCGGTTAAAAGCTCGCTTCAGGATTGTTAAGCGCTAAAACATTTCTCAAACCGTTTCGAAAATGAAAAAAAACAACTGCATGGCTGATAACAATCCATCTGTGAAGACACCGTTTTAAATGTAATAAATATTACCATTTCAGAAATACTCTACTGATACTCTATTACATGATTTAACATGATATTAACATAATTTCTATCTAATTAACCCATGTTTACACGAGTAACATTATTTACATACGTAACTTCAACAGACGAGATGTTTATTTCACGGGATAGATTCGGGATCTAAAATTATAATAATATTTCATAACTCACTACACAGTTTGTAATTTGTGGTAGCATAGTCGTTTCTATGTAGTTTACATAATATTGGCGATAACTATAAGAATAGATAATGACTCAAAAGAATAGAATAGATTACATATTTGTTATTTTAGGTCATGTTATGTATAGCTATTCAATCAGGTGTAAGACTTTCGCGAGAATTCATTTAAATGAAACTAATATTTTCGGATTACTACGCATTTATAATTATTTTAACTACATACTCCCGACGTTTCGGTGACTTTACAGCAACTTTGTAGATGGTAGAGCCTAGCTGTGGTCAAGTTACTGTAGCTCGAAAATGGACTGGCTCGACCGGGGAAGCACCACCCCCTCACCGAAGATCGGCGTGAAGTAGTCTTTTGGCTACGATTCGTCGGATGAGTGAGAGAGCCGCTTGCCCTTTCCCTTCCCCCCCCTTTCCTACCCTTTCCCTTTTCGTTGCCTTTTCCACTTCCCTCCCCCTCTTCTCTAATCAAGGTTGGCAACACATTCGGAAAACTACACATGTTGAGGATATCTATGGGCGCCGGTTCTACCTCCATCAAGTCAGGTCATCTGGTGGGTTGCCCCCTTTTGCAAAAAAACAGTGATCATGGGCAGACGACATCTCGTCTTACGTCGTACGTATAGCTATATCTCTAATAATATTGAACGTATAACTTTGAATTTTATATAATTAAGACGGAAATGCATTTATAGATATTTTTAAGCCATAATATACGTTTAGAGCTGACCTCCTCTCTCCCAACGTAGCTTAGGTCAACGTTTTCTGCGAGATTCTTAGGTACAGTAACATACTTAATATGTGTTGTATCAAGAGTCTAGAAATAAAAAGAATTATTTTTGGACTCTCGATACAAAAAAATTCTAAGGATTCAATAAAGTTAATATATTCTTACAAAATAACAGACGTATTAGTATGAATGAAATATTTGTATTTTAGATAAATGTTAAAAGCACGTGCGTTATTAGATTGTTCATCTTTTTAATTTTTACTTTAGTTTTCTTATTCTTACAAAATGTTTAAGCTACGTAAAAAAAAATATTATTCTAAGGTATATTTGGATAATAATTAAAACCACAAGCGACTTTTGAATATTTAATGAACAATATTTTATATATGTAGTCGTATTGTTCAAAATTGTATATAATGCATGTGTATAGAATCCTATACAATAAGATACAAGCCCTGTTCGCTTACTGTAAGCCTTAGTTAATACATTTTTGTGCCGTAAAGTAAGAAATAGCCACAAAAAATTAATATGGTACATACACATTCATGTATTGGTAATTTAATACTAAGATTTCGTTTGTTTTCGTTTTTGTACTGAATTTCGATAAAAAATAAATACATAAATTAACCTAACTATGGACTCGACTCTCTGTATTGTTTGAAATATCAATTTATATATAAACCATTACTTCAAGTTAGGAAAGCTAACAATTATATGAGAAATAATCAGGCATACCACTGTTTGAAACAATAATATTGAAATTAATAATTAAATATTCATATAATACATCGTATTTGTCTTATAAGATATTATAACAATGGTCCACTATACTCACAAACAGCTCTTAATAGGATATAGCAAAATAAATATTCAGATACACTTAAGACACAATGACATTAAATGATAGGTTATCATTTAAAATCTCACTAATCGGTATAATGATTACAATATCATTTACATAATATGTCTACATATACATACATATATAAAGAAACAGTGATATAAATTACGGGTAAAAAAATTATTGCATTTCATGCTAATGCTTTCTTGTTACTAAGAAAGGTTACAACAATAAAAATAACTAATGGCCAATGATTCCAAACGAAATGATTTTATATCAGCGTGGGTATTTTCGTAGATAAATTTTATAAACATTTTAAATTCTAATCTATATATGTATTTTATTCAAACGGATATTCTAAGATAGAGGAAGCTACAACATAGTTACAACCCAAATAACTAGAGTAACTATAATTTTAATGGACAGTACATTCATACACGATCCGTCGCCGGGCAACCTTTGTCCGTCGGTAGACCATAGACACGACAGAGAAGCTTTCGTTATGCATTTAATATGTAACTAGCTAACCTTACGCTATCATTATGATATTTTAATACAAAAATAATTACACCAAGAACGAAGTGCCGATGATATGTTTCTAGTGATTCAAATAACTGTTGAGATATAAAATTATTAATGCTAATAGTTTTATATACAATGGTCTATAATAATTTTTTTTTACTAAGAAATTGCTTGTTCAGTATTCATCTTGCTTTACTTTCATCATTTCAAATGATCATTTTGAATCTTATCTCCATACTATGTCAAAACTTTTCAATTTTGTATACGAAACAAGCAATTATCAATATGGACTGTTTATTAGTACCTAATATTAATATATAGTAGTATAATCTACTAATGGTCGAATGACATAATCTGTATAGAATACAATTGAATAACATCGAATCATTTAAAATATATTTTGAATATTGCTTCTATATAAAATATTCAATGATTATAATATTAATACTACACAATCACTCAATACTAAGGTTCATATAGTATGTTAACGGACAACTCGATCGAGAATATAGTATTCGGCGAAATAATAAAAAGATTACTAAAGTTCTTCAACAATCGGATACTATTAAAGAAGCTGTAAAATTTATTCACAGATTTTATGTTTATTTGTTTTATATATAATTATTAATTTTGATTCGATTAAATTTCATATTTTCAGTATTTATATTACTGGTATAGAATCTCTTTTCTGTTTGAGAAGAAACTCAGAGATTAACACGATGTGAACAATTTGAACCAACAGCCATAAATGATCACTTAAAAAAGGGTATTATGAAGTTTTTATTGTTCTGAAACTAATTACTTTTAATCATAATATGTCAGATGATCGATAATAGTAAGAACAATCTTAAAAAAAGTCGTAAAAAAAATGAGTTGAGTTTAGGAAGTATAGCCAAAATCAAACTATAAAATTATATAGGAACTTTAAAAGTTAAACTGTACTTATTTATCCATAAATTCTTTTAAATCATGGTTCGAAGTCAATCAAAAATTTTATAATAACTTCAAAAAGTACAGAAAAAATTCCCTTTGCAATGCTTTAAAAAATGTCCCCTGGATAATTTGGGAAATATTCATTTTACTACAGACGGACAAAATTATATTAATATTCGAAAGCGATAGTTTCCAAAAATGTATATTTAACCGTTATGATAATTTTAGTCAAGTAGCTTTTACCTTAATAGTCACAATCGTATATATATTTATTTATTATTTACGTAGAAGCCGATGATTTTCTTTTTTCTACTTTGTTGTCTCTTAGTTTTGTCTCATCTAGAGATTCAATTTTGTGGTCTCTTAACAAAGGGGTACGAGCATCCGTTTTTTCTTCGCATTTTTCGTATTCATTGCTATAATTATTTGCTTTCACAGTGTTATTGCTTTCAATACTATCTTGTCTACTTGTGCTATTACTCTCATTTTTAGATTTATTTTCTATTTTTTCACTATTATACGCCATATTATCGAAGCATTGAGCTGGTACTATATTTACAGACTTCATCATTGGTATCGCTAAGGCGAGAGCTGGACTTATGTCTCGGGGACTTGGGGTAAGACGAGTGGCGACCGTTAAATCCATTCCTGGCATTAGGCTGGCGACTGTTGAAAACAAAAGCGTTAATAAAATAATAAAAGTGATACAGTTATTTATTTCTGATTAAAAATATAAAAGACAAACACTGGTACACAAAAACTGTTACTGAAGTTTCCATGCTGACAATGCGAAAACATATTGCGTAAACACCAAAGTTAAATTGTTTTATGAAAACTTTCTGAATAACACGAACGTGAAGCTTAATGAATATTTCTACTCTACACCCATTCACAGTGACGTCACAAAGAAAACGGACGCTGACATTTCAACTCAACAACGAAGAAAAACACATGTACAATGTAGCTTACATACAAAATGGCAAGTGTGTTAAGTTTCATGACAACTATCGCGTTAATTATTCAGGATCCCCAGAAATTTAGTCTCATTAGAGATGAATCCATCAAAAAGCATAACTTTGGTCCATATTTCAAACATTAATGACTATTTAAATGTAAGATGAATGAGGGTCTATTTACATTTATTTTTGGGAGTTTATCATCAGATCCTCTTAATAACATTTTAAGTGAGATACAAAATATTTTATTTTTCGATTTCATTTAAACAACGACTTATCAATATGGAAATACTTAAAACAGACTTTGTACTTTATTTCCAATGTAATAAGAATAATAACCGCTATAGTCGTCAGTTAATAATGTAGTTAGGCGATATGAGTTGTGGTAGTACCAACTTTATGAACTGTTAGATTATAAAGACATTCATAATATATTATATGTACAATAAACAATTATCAATTTATTTCATTCGATATATTAATATTTCTTTCATATAACAGTTCTTATAGTAAGTACCATTGTAAATGTTGATTTTACACTTGTACCGCCGTATCGAGAGGTGCCTGAACTGGTTGAGGTGTGGACTTACAAATAGTCGAAGTATTGAAGAGATTCCCTGAAATAACACTGGACTATGAAACATTAATAAATTATAAAGTAATTAGTACAAGAGTAAAAATGCTAGTGTAGTAAAAGACTTTTTATTTTATGTGAGAAGTATAAAACTTGGTGGTGAGAGAGTAATGTAACGTTTTCTTTAAAGACTATGAGCTGGATGTAGTGAGTAAGGGTCTAAGAACTAGAATAGTATAAACACAAGCAGCCAAGCAGCTAAACTACATTATAGGCCCCACACAACATTGAAATCCGAACCTTCCTCCTTATGGATGAGGCAATGGGACCTATGGATCCGAGTGCTGCTTGAAGATGCCTTGTTATGTGCATAGTGAGTTAATGATTGTTAGTGTTTAAATAACATTCCCATAAGCTAATTCCGTTTGTGCAGGCGACATATTAAGCCCGTTCCCGGAGCCAGCCAGTGTCGCTTTTTAAAGCATATTTAAATTTTTTCTTTTGCAGTTGTTTGGTGTTGTTTGGATCATAGCTTCAAGCTCGCTACGATCACCATCTGTGGAGGATTACACTGCATAAGCTGTTAGTTTTGTGAGCTCCTAAGGTTATTATACATTCCTGGGATAATTTTAGCGTCCAAATTTATCTAAGATTCGTTCACAGTAAGTAAAGTTTCACAAAGATTGGATAAACCTTAGGTACGACTAAGGAGTTAGAATATATCTATTTTATTTTATATAAATAATCTATGCTCAATCTTGGAATATAAAAAAACAGTTACATGTAGTTTGGGTTCCGTAAACTGTTTTGAAGTCACGAGAAAATAGAAATTAGATATAACGAAGCTAAAAATATCCCTTAAATCGTTAGTTGTGATGTTCTATACAACTATCTAAAAACACTTTCAGTTAAACCATACGAATAGGAAATATGGATAAATTTTTCCGTATATTTGGCCTAAACTGAAAATGTTATGAGAATTTCTGTAGCTCCACTTTTTTATTGAGAGTTAGTTGTCATGTTCAGTCGTATTTGAAATGAATTTTGATATGCTTTCTTTGTGCCAATTTTGTTGTGCTGAAAAGTTCTAGAAATTTTTAGATTATTTTTATTTAACAACTCTTATTTATTAATTTTTATTATGTTTTCTATAATTAGAAAGAAATCTTTAATATGTTTACTAAGACTATTTACATTAAGCTTTTATTTAAGTTTTATTTATTTTTCTCTTTTTATTTATACTTACCCATATTAGGTCCCATCATGTCTTTCGGATGATTTGTTTTAATTGCGTTCATTCTTCGGTTCACAGCTTGCGGGCCCATGCCAGGTGCAATTGGACCTGCTGGACCACCTGGAATCCCCGGCGCTCCTAAATTTGATATTAAAATAAAATAACTCATTAACTTCATATTCAAATATTTTAGGCCAAAAGTTTCTGTAAAATGTTTCATCTAGGCATATTGATTTATCCTTCGAATATCAGTCAGTACCATAATGGTTAATTCTGAAATTAAGCTGGATGGGACTCGAAAGAAGAACGCATATTTATTTTGCTTAACTTTAATAAAGAAATGATTAATTTGCTAACATTACCTAAAGGGTAATAAGCGTAGTTTCTTTGATATCTATTTAATGTGGATAACATTTGATTTTTAAATAATCCTGAAAGTATCTTACGTAATGGTGGTCTGGTCGGTTCTACGTTAATAACTCTTCGCCTCTTCTTCGGCAGTTTGGCCCTAGCTTGAGTATGTGAATAGTACATGGCGAAGTTGGAGACGATGACCGGCACTGGCAGAGCTATCGTCAACACCTTTGTAAAGAATTCAAACGATATAATTCATATTCATCATCATTATTTGATTTGCATTACATTCAAACAACTTACGCCAGCCAAAGCGCACAGAGCTCCGACAAACATACCGACATATGTTTTGGGAGCCATGTCACCATAGCCTACAGTTGTCATGGTAACGAGCGCCCACCACAACCCCAATGGTATGCTGTTGAAGTCGTTATGTGGATTCGTTTGTATTCTCTCCGCATAATATACGAGACTGGCAAAAATTACAATACCGAGCACCAAGAAAAACACTAACAAAGTCAACTCTTTCGCCGACGCTCTAAATGTCTGAATGAGAATCTTAAGACCGGACGAATGTCGTGTCAATTTAAAAAGCCTCATGATTCGGATGATGGAAAAGAACTCCAGAATGTCAGCATTCTCTACGTGGGAGGCATATTTTTGAAGAATCAAATCGATATAGAAGCTCATTGTTGCTATATAATCTATGATGTTGACGGATGATTTTACGAATTCGCACTTATTGGGCGACGATATGAATCTAACGAGGATTTCGAGGGTAAACCACGCGTTGCACACACACTCGATGTAAAAGAACGCTATGTGGGCATTCGTTTGCACTTTGTCCAATGCCCAACTTTGGGTATGATTAGCGGTTGTCACTGTGTAGTTTCTGATCACTGGCACTCTCATGTCCGGGTGCGTTTTTAGACAGAATGATATTATTGATACACAAATAAAAAACACAGATATCACACCGATAATCTGAAAAGAAAAAACTTTTGTTAAAAAAACTAAAGACTTTAAAAAAAAGAAGATATGTCGATGAGACAATTGTCGATTGAAAAGTAATCGAGAATTAGAAATTAAATCATAATAAGTTGAATAATTAATAAGTATCTTAAGTTTTGTATGTAGGGGGAATAAAATGGAAAGATAATAAAGTAAAAAAGAAATAAAAGATAAAAATGAAAACGTAAATGAAAATGAAAATGAAAATGAAAATAAAAAACAAAAACTTAATTATTTAATTTTTTATAAAAAAATTGTGGTTATAAGAAAAAACGTAAATTTCAAAGTTGTAGATCTTTGTTTTGCCTACAACTTTTTGTCGGAAATCGAGATAAATCTATTTTCATCCATAAAAAATTTACCCCCTCCCGTTTTTCGACCGCAGCTTGCCCGCAAGCTATTTTTTCTTCCAGTTTGTTGTATTCTTTAACTTTTTGATTTCTTTTTATATTTTTGACAATATCAAAGGCTTTACTCCAAGTTTGCATTGATGCAGACATTGATATGAAAACCATTTAAGTTTTAAACATAATGATAATCTCTAACATATACCATACAATGCAACTCCGGAATGATTCAATTAAGAGTTCCACCTACCCTCTATTTCTGCGATATCAAAAACAAAGGAAGGCTACCGTGTTAATTAATACTATCTACATAAATTTGAATTGAAAAGTGACCCTATAAAACTCTTGCCCTGTTAATAACTTCATAAAGTCAAAGGATTACAATTTTCTTTTAGAGTGTACTCGGACGTTAATGAATTTATAAGAGTAAGTAATGGTATAAATATTTAAAACACTTGTAATGTCGTTAATGGATATCTCGTTCCGACTTGATTTATTGCTGAGTGGTTATTTTTTATTCTTAATAATCATAATGTAATAAAAATTAAACGTAATACTTTAAGTACCTTCGAAAAACAGTGAGTTGAACTTAAATAATTTACCCTTTTAATTTTCAATATATTTTAATTGACTTAGGTAAATATGAATACGTTATTTAATTACTATAAACTATCTTTAACAATAATCAAAACAAAATACATATGGCTCTTAATGCTAATATTATTTATTGTTGTTTTTATATATATTCTCTAATATTAGAAAATCAGTTATTATATAAATTTATAAGAATTACCTTAGCCGCGTTCGAGCTGTAAGGTTCGTCAAACAGAGACCACATTTGAGGCTTCAGTTGTTGCCACCAGGATACTGTACCGTTATAGTAATCATCTTCAAATCCGAATTTCCTAGCCACCTCCTCGTCAGAAGGCTTCTCCGTATCGAGATCCAAACGATCTAGCACTGCCAGAGTTTCTTGTGTGTCTCGATGCTACATAAACAGGATAAACAAATGTATTTACTCAAATAAATTTTTAAAATAAATAAAGTTATACAAAAGGCTGATTTATAAATGCGTACAAAGCCAAAATTTCTGAAACCGGCTAAGTGAACCTTAGTCGGATTCAGAAAGTCGTTGCTTAGTCGTTTATATAACGATAAAATGTAAATTGACGTTCAACTTTGATATTTAAATAGACATGCAGATACATTTTCACAATAATATAGCCTAAATATAAACCTGCCCTTGACCTTCAGCGTGGCTTTGCTTTTTTTTGAATCAATTCCTATCTGTATTGGTATTCTTTAATTAAATTTATGTCACAGTTTCAATAGAGTTAAATGTAACCACAAAATTGTTATGTCAAAAATCTCGCGTGCATCGGGATTTAGATTTTAGGAATTAGATAACTTAATCATTTATTTTAGTTTAAGTGACATATACAATAATTAATATAATTCCTGTGGTGAAAGTTTGAGAATGTTTCTAATATATAATATTTTATTTAATAGTAAATCCTTAGAAGTTATAATGAAAAAGTTCGTGAGGTTGTCTTATAATTGAAATTTTGTTCTCTTATAACCAAAAAAGTGAATGTTTGATTGAATAAACTGTTCATCGAAAAAAACAATTAGATAACATGTTTGCAATTAAGCTTACCATTCTGTATCGGCTTTTCTGAGTATTCAGTTTATTCATATGTTATTAATAAACAAGTTTCATTTGTTTTTTTTTCTCCATTAGAAAAAAAACAAATGAAAGCATTTAACGAAATAAGTATATACTTACATTAATGTTAAATATTAATGAAGAAAAAAAGTTTTTAATTAACGTTAGACTTATGAATATAAAAATAAATTTAAAAGTTAATATTTCCTATTCTAACATTTTTCATATTTTCCTTCACGCTGAATTCTTTATTTCAGCGTTCATGCTAGGAGTAGCTCGTAATACAGTGCTTTCATATACGTTATATGAAAAATACTACGGTTTTATGCCATTATGATTTATAAAAAATATAATACAACCTGGATTTGTTTACTTTGGAATGACGTAAATACGTCCCGCATTAATTACGATTATTTCAATATTTTATATTGAATATTTCGCTTTAAAAATAGAAATGCAACCCTTCGAGTTTTATGGCCATTTTGTGATGATATCGGTGAAATTCGATAAATCAGCCGCGTAATTGAAATCGTTACACAGAGTTGTGTGAGTTTGAGATGTGTAAAGCTTTTGTTCTTAATGCTTCAACAGTTTTCAACAGCCTGGTCTTGGTTATTACTTGTCGGTTTCTCTGATTTACACTATCGATGTTTCATTTTACTTTATCCAACCCTATTCTGGTACAATTTCGTATGAAGAGGATCTTCTTCTACCTGGCAATTTCCCAGCTTTAGCCAGGGTCTGCCTTACATGTTGTGAATAGTTTTGGCTAATTGTTTTTACGACCGGCCGCCTGTCTGACATCAACCCTCTTTGGGAATGCATTAATCAGTGATGTCTTAATACGCTTAGAAAGTACATATTACTCGGATAAATCACATTGGTATTTGCCAGGATCGAACCCGCGCCCTCATGCATGAGAGGCGGGCCTTTTCATCACTAGGCCACCACTGACTTAAACTAATATTGAATTGTAAGTCCTCTATATTGAGGCTAATTATATTGAAGTGATTAATAATCTTTAATAATCTTTGCAAATGAGAATTCGATGCTTATTTCAAACATTGATATTAAAACTTAATATAAAATAAGACAATCAACTGTTCATTATATTTTAGTACATTTTTTAAATACATAGTTATTTTTACAGTGTAATTATTCAGTATTTAATGCTATGTATGTATTTTAGAGGAGAACACGAGTTTTTCCTTTCATTATTAAAACCCAAGTTATTCAGGGTTCATTCTGTGGATGTATTGTAACGGCTGAAACGTCTCCTGGGATGTTTTCAATGGCCAT
Organism: Danaus melanippus; assembly: GCA_010014825.2. Lineage (NCBI taxonomy): Eukaryota > Metazoa > Arthropoda > Insecta > Lepidoptera > Nymphalidae > Danaus > Danaus melanippus. Next base: position 16,742 of record JAAAKD020004426.1, read on the forward strand.
AGAAATAGGTGTTGATGAGTTCTTTTCAGTACTTACAATTTATATTTCATTATGAATAAATATTGAACGAGTTTATTGAGGTATAGAAATGTATTTTTCATTTGAACATGACGAGAATTATTTATTTTATTTAATGATTATTGAATATCTATAATTAATTTATGTTTCAATTAATGATATTTAAGACTTTCTATTCATTTAAATGAAACTAATTTTTTCGGATATACTACGAGTGCTTTATTTTAGTAAAAAGTTACATACTTCCGATGTTTCCGCTACTTTTCAGCAACCGTGATCACGGGCAGACGAGATGTGAATGACATCTTTCACATCTCGTCTGCCCATGATCACAGTATACTTCACTATTATTAAAAATAATTGATTTCAGACTTTTATCATCCTGAAGTTGTGTTGTTAGTTCATATTTTAACAGTATTTCATATGATCATATTCGTGTTTACAAGGCTATGGTGGCCAGAATATTGTAGAAGGTTATGAGCGCGGGTCTGACGGGATAGACTAATTAACTATTGACAGTGTGGTTGGGTACTTACTACTGTTACCAAGATATCCCTGTACTTCTACAATGTGTTTATAAATAATTGTTGTTAAAAGTTACTACAATACAACAAATTTAAGATTATTTGAGTTTGCTAATATGTACATATGTATATTTAAATATTTCGTTCCCTCTTGTCTAGATAAGATGGCACTAACATGTCTAACGTGTCGGTAAGCTACTCTTATGTTGTACATAAATATCAATCAGGGTAATTTATTTATATAATACCTGTGTGTAGGTCATCCAGCAACAGGGTTCTACTTGGTTCGCGTCTAACCCCCAAAATTCCAGTTCTTCTTCAAATAGAGGTCCACACACATCCGTTGGATAATGCAGCTTACCTGTCCTGCAGAAATAAATTTATGGCTTATTAAATATTGTCTATAAAAATAACTATTATGTATTAAAACTTATTATGTAGTTTTTACAGACGAGATCGATGCTGTACCTAGATGTAGTTTCTTTAATATTTTTTGTACGTAAATAAGAAACTAATAAACTAACTGACTACATTCGATAAGTTTTAAGTTCGACAAGAGAAACATTAAAATCTATATCCACATTTTTTGTATTTTGAGCCAGTTCCTTTAACTGTAGCTTGGCAAATCATCACAATGCTTGATTTTGTATTGTTACACTCATTCATAATACATGTAAATATATATATGTATGAGTGTATCGATTTAGACTGATGAGTTTGTATTTCAGTTCACTGACTGTGAAATTTAAATTGATTTCACAGTTTCTGACTGACTGACCTACATAGTTGTTGTTTCATAGCTGTTTATCGATCCCAACCCTCTTTTATGAGTAAGGCAATTATATTTATATAGTAGCTGTAATAAAAGAGTTTCATATTGAATTGCAAAATGATTTTCTAGATGTAAATAAAGAAAATGAATAGAAATCAGTATATTATATTGTGCCATGATATTAATCGAAATAAATAGTGAATTGAAATTTGAAAAAATCATCATAAGTTATTCTCTATTTTCTTATCTCTCTGATAAATATAGAGCATAATCTTGGACGGATTGTTTTTGATCGGAATAAAATAAATATATAATAAATGAATAAAAACTCATAGTTTCCTTTATACTAAGTTCATCAAAACACATAATAGTGATTATAAAGTAAAGTTACATTACTGCCAACGTGTCTAGTTTTGTAAAGTCAAGCCCAGTTTTTAATGAATTCAAAAACCAAGTGTTATTGTGTTACCATAATGTTAACAAATCCAAAATGGACGTCGACCGACTACTGTCACCTGGGAATTAAATATCATCATGAAATGGTTATCGTTGCTGTGTTTCTATAAAATAATAATTTGTACAGATGTTTGGAATAAGTTCTAAAACATTCAATCAAAAACGGAGTTAAGGTGCTGGAAGTCGGTATATGATATTAATTTGTATATATTTACATATTCAGATTTAAACTTTGGAAGTACTTAAAAGCTTTCTGTTCAGAACACGAGTATTAAAACAGTCGTTCTTGAGATTAAATGATATTCCCATTAAGTATTAATCAAAATAACATTAATAAGGATACAAAAGTATCCAACATTGTTTAGTATTTGTAAGATATATCCTTCAGTTGAACCCCGGAGTTCCATTATTATGAAAAGTTATACCGTTCCTCGAGAATTTTAGTTTTCTGAGTAACAAGAAATATTCTCAGAGAAATATAAAATATTTTTCAAAACTTTCATTCTGAATTAAAAAGTTAGACACAAAGTTGAAGGAAACTTGTAGGTGTTATTAAAAATTTATAAATAAATTTCTCTCTTTGTCTTAGCTGGATACTTTTCCATTAATTTTTGTACACTTAGTTATTCTTTTCAGTTTTATTTCGGTCGTTCATTGAAGTAAAATAAAAAATCAAAGGAAGCCAAAAATAACAAAAATATTGTTTATCATGAAAACAATGACGTATCGACAGGGTAATATATTGTGTAAGTTTAACAAAAAAGGGCACGACTTGCATAAGGAGTCTTTAGAAAGAAAATATCAATAAAAATGTACGCAAAATTTGCTTTGTCAAAACCTAAAACATTTTATCGATATAATACTGTGAAATTTGACATTCATTAATCGTGTCAATTTGTCCTCAGTTCTGTTGATGGAGCTTAATGGACCTCTTTTCTGCGTTATTTCCGCATTAATTAACAGGTTACTCGAAGCCCACAACACCAAGGTATGGTGTTGTGGGCTTCAGGTTAATTTTACATTTAAAATATTATTCGTTACATTATTTGTTTCTATTCTTGATACTATTCCATTTAAAATTTTTCTTTAGCAAAATATAAAAAAATATATATATATTGGTTTTTGTCTGAAGAACATATTTGTATTTTGTGTATACTAACCGACATACCATTCTGATTTAACGAACGTAAGTTACACTTAGAAATAAATCAAGTTTCAAATGAAACTAATATTATTCGGATCACTTTATTATTTAAAAACAACTACATACAAATTAAAATACGTGTAGTAATCCGAAATTTAGTTTCAATTGTATTTGCATATAATATGTATTTGCTATTGTAATATACCTACAATTTTTTATTTGGCAATTAATGCTTATGTATTAAATAAAAGAGGACATATATGTTTTTCTGATTATAAAGTTAGATGAAACTAAAAATTTATCTGGATCATTAAATTTATCGTCCGTAGAATATAAAGCTCGATGATCTCCGCGGCTATTTGAGATCACGGTTACAGTGATGAATACGTCAAAGTGAAATCCTTCAGCAAAACTTTAAACTCAGCTCTAATAATAAATCAATAGAGATGCACTGTTTATTAAGTGTCAGACGATACAACTGA
>JAAAKD020004808.1:0-13049 GCA_010014825.2 Danaus melanippus
CTGGAACCAACGCGCAAATCGATGGGTTGGACCAAGCAGGGAAAACGGGAACTTCCAATTACACCGATGACCAGCTAGCACAACTTGATACATCGAATGGTGCCTACCCTGATATTACTTTTGCCGGCTATACTCCCTCCTATTCATTGGCGGTTTGGACCGGATACAACGACAAAATGACACCTATCACTGATAGTAGTACCCATGTGGCTTCTGATGTTTATCGAGAATTGATGCAATATGTTTCTGCTTCTGTAGAAAACAAAGACTGGACAATGCCAGATGGTCTGACACGGATCGGAAATGAACTTTATCTTGAAGGAACTTATACCCAGCCGACCTATTCGGCACCAAGCTCTTCTAGCAGTAGTTCCTATGTTGAACCTTCGACATCTTCTACAGAAAGCAGTGAGTCAACCGAATCTAGTTCAACCGAGTCCTCAAGTGAAGTGACACCACCAGTATCGACACCGGATGAGGATGATTCATCATCGGTCGTTACACCTCCTGCTTCTAGTCAGGACCCTGGCTCAACAACACCTTCCAGCAGTGAAGAAAATCCTTCCTCACCGCCGGATCCGCCAGAGCCAAACGATGGCAATTCCGAATAACTGTGAATAGCGAAAAACAGTAGATCAACGTTTGATCTACTGTTTTTTTTGAATCACTACCATGAAAAAAGAAGCTTACTTTTCAAGCTCTTAAAAAATATTCTCTTATCAGATAACTGATAGACCTGCTTGTGCATTTCATCAAACAAACCAATCACATTTTCTTTCGCCTTGTTGACTTAATAAACTCTCTTTGGAATGATCATGAATCCCCTCGATTCGCATTTTGGTCTTAAGAATCATCTGTTCTGGTCTGATCTTTGCCTCTTGAATCACTCGGTTTGCTTTTCTTCTAGCAAAGACTAAGACTCCGCTGCACTCTGTTCATTTGTTCTTTTTTAGCAAGTAAAAACGCTAAGCAAAATTGCCTAACGTTTTTAATCATAACTAGTTTATTTTGCGTACTTTTTAGATAGTTTTTTTTCCCTTCATCCGGAGCTTCCCTTCTTGACACATCGCCAGCAACGGGCAAATCTCACACTTTGGTGCCCTTGCAGTGCAATGATAGCGGCCGAAAAAAATCATTGTATGGTGGGTTTTGACCCACAATGGTTCGGGAATCTTTTTCATCAGCGTTTGTTCAACTTCTAATACATTGGCGTCTAATTTACAGATACGTAATCTTTTTGATACCCGTTCGACGTGAGTATCAACAGCAATTGCCGGTATGCCATAAGCATCACCTAAAACCACGTTTGCAGTTTTTCTACCGACACCTGGTAACGAAACCAAATCCTCTCTCGTTTTTGGCACTTCCCCACCAAAACGCAATAGCAATTCTGAAGCACAAGCCTTGATATTTTTTGCCTTGTTTCGATATAAACCGATCGACTTGATTTTTGCAATCACGTCTTCTAAAGGTGCTTCGCTCAATGCTTGCGGTGTGGGATAGGCCTCAAAAAGCGCAGGGGTGACTTTATTTACCGAGACATCTGTTGCTTGCGCACTTAAGATGACTGCTATCAATAATTCAAACGCATTTTTAGATACCAATTCGCCATGCGCTTCGGGAAACATCTCATACATTGTTTCGATAGCGGACATTGTTTTTTCTTTACTGATCATAGGACTATTTGAACTCCTTGTCTGTTACTCTCCTTCTAACCAATTATGCATAGGGATTTTGGGCATTGGTTCTTCTTCCTGTGAAGCATTCTCATTTTGAAGAAATTGTTTTTTTCTTCTTTTTTGTTCTTCCTCAACTTGCGCTTTCGACGTAATATTCTTACGTTCCCACGAAAGTAAGATACGATCGATGTAATTCAAGCTATAAGCCTGATTCAAAACCGCTTCTCGCAAAGCAAACTGAATCAGTTCCGGATCGTAGTGGTCCTCATCCAACCACTGCCCGATCCGCTGGTATTCGATCGCTGACAACGGCCGACCGAACTCTCCTTCAAACAAACGATATAACCCACGAATTTTTTCCTCATTTGATTCTGCTTTTTCATTTTTTGATTGCTGTTTTAAGAGAAATTCTAGACGCTCATAAATCCCTGTAAAATCATAATAATCAACCATTTTCCCAGCAGTATCTTTTTTTGACTCCATCCGCACTACATCTTTTTTTAGCAATTGATTTAACCAATGATAAATTTCTTTTTGATCACTGCCCATCACAGAGGCAATCTCACGTAAATCGGGAAAATCATTTCCTTGCTCATGACTCCGATACAACTGCAGCCATAACAAAAATTCATCATTCGTCAATCCCAGATGATGGTAATTCTCTAAAAGCAAATTTGAAATTGTTGTTTGCCCTTTTGCTAAATATTCCTTTAACGAAACCATACTGCATCCTCTTCTCCTTGATTCACCTGAAACCCTATGATCCTTTCGTTCAGGATCAATCCAATAAAAAGGGGACGACGCAAATGCGGACGTCCCACGATTCCTTGTTGGTTACGCTTTTTCTTTCACTGCCGCGATGATTTCAACTTCAACCAAAACATCTTTTGGCAAGCGAGCAACTTCTACAGCAGAACGTGCCGGTAACTCTTCATTGAATAACGTACTATACGTATTGTTAAAAGGAACGAAGTCATTCATATTTTTTAAGAAACAGGTAGTCTTTACAATATCATTTGGTGTCAGTTCTGCCGCTTCAAGAATCGCTTCAATATTTTTTAGTACTTGCTGTGTTTGAACCTCAATCGTCGTGCCGACAACTTCCCCTGAAACAGGATCTAACGGCACTTGACCAGAAGCAAACAAGAAGCCGTTTGCGATTTTTGCTTGAACGTAAGGACCGATTGCTTGTGGCGCTTGATCAGTAGCGATTATTTTCATTTTGTTTCCTCCTCTTTCGCTTGGCACTCTGGACATAGACCATAAACTTCTAATCGATGGTTATTTATTTGATACCCAGTTAGTTTTGAAGCAGCCATTTCGACATCTTCAAGCCCTGGATAGTAAAAATCAGCGATCTTTCCACACTGTTGGCAGATAGCATGATAATGAGGCTCAGTTGTAAAATCAAATCGACTGGAGGCATCTCCATAATTCATTTCTTTTACAAAGCCAATTTCTGTGAATAAACGTAAATTATTGTAGACCGTTGCGACACTAATACCAGGAAAATGAACTTCAATCGCCCGATAAATCTCTTCAGCAGTTGGATGAGCATCGTGACTGGCCAAAAATTCTAATATCGCTACTCGCTGCGGTGTAATACGAATATTCTCATGTTTTAATCGTTTGATCGCTTCATCGTAGATCGTACTCACAGGAGTTCCTCCATTTCTCTTATCTTTCCTATCATACTATGTAAAACCCAAAAATTCAAACAGCTTTCCTTGTTTTTTTCTAAGGTATAGCGCTTTTTTCAGCCCGTCTTTATGCCCCTTTTGAGAAAGAAAAGCAGACAATCCAATGTCTGCTTTCTCCTTCTTGTTAGTCTTCAAACTGATAGAGCGCTGTGGACAGATAGCGTTCGCCATTGTCGGGCACGATTGCTAAGACTTTTTTCCCGGAACCTAGTTCTTTTGCCACTTGTAAAGCAGCTTGGATCGCAGCTCCTGAAGAGATACCTACTAAGATTCCTTCTTTCATTCCAACTTCGCGTGCAGTTTTCATCGCATCTTCACTAGCAATTGCAATGACTTGGTCATAGATTTCGGTGTCTAATACTTTAGGGACAAATCCAGTACCGATCCCTTGAATCTTATGCGGTCCTGGCTTGCCACCTTCTAAAATCGCAGATTCGGCAGGCTCAACACCAACTATTTTCAAATTGGGATAGACGCGCTTCAGTTCTTTACCCGCTCCAGTGATCGTTCCACCAGTGCCGATCCCAGCGACAAAAGCATCTAAACCTTTTGATTCAAACGCATCCTCAATTTCTTTACCTGTCGTTTTTTCATGAATTTCTGGGTTAGCCGGATTTTCAAATTGTAATGGCATATAGTAGCCGTCTTGCTCTGCTAATTCTTTTGCTTTATTGATGGATCCTGTGATCCCTTCAGATCCAGGGGTCAAAATCAACTCTGCGCCATAAGCTTGTACGATTTTGCGTCTTTCGATACTCATCGTTTCTGGCATAACCAACACAACGCGATAGCCTTTTGCCGTACCGATCATGGCTAAACCAATCCCTGTATTTCCTGAGGTTGGCTCGATAATCGTATCGCCAGCTTTCAATAAGCCACTTTTTTCAGCTTTTTCAATCATGGCTAAAGCAATTCTGTCCTTTACGCTACCCCCAGGATTGAAAAACTCTAATTTCACATACACATCAGCAGAACCTTCTTCTACGATATGATTTAATTTGACGATTGGCGTATGACCAACTAATTCATTGACCGATTGATAGATTTTTGTCATTGAAAATCCCTCCCGTTCTTATTCTTCCATTCTACCTAAAATACCTCGGAGTTGCGAATAAAAAGTAAGCAATTTCAAATTTTTTTCTTATAGTTTTCTACTTTGGTCTTTTTCCACTGACTAGAGTTTGATTGTCACGACAAAAAAACCTTAAGATTAGCTGCAGTTGTAGCAACCCATCCTAAGGTTTTTAATATACTTATACGATCAACTCTTGTCCGATGACGATTGTCTCACTGGATAATCCATTCGATGCCATCAACGCATCAACGGTTGTGCCAAATCGATTGGCGATATCCCAAAGCGTATCCCCAGAAGCAACTTGATAGCTCTGAGCTGAAGATGTACTACCTGAATACGTGGTCGTCGTTGTTTCGCTGGTCGTTGTGCTCGTTGTGTTTGACCATGCTGTACTTTGTGTCGTTCCTGTATCGAACCGTGTAAGCTGATAGGTTTCGATCAACCAGTTCAGTTTTTGTGCGTAACCTGGATCGGTAGCATAGCGCCCCGTCAAATAATTTGTCGCATCATAAAATGAGGTGGTTTGGCTTTTCCAGACACCACTGTAATGGGCAGTCCCTGTCGCAAAACTTGTACTTCGCAAGACGTTCGCATGATCCTGAAACGATTCCCAATAAGAGTTATATTGACGAAACGGTTCATTCATTTCTACCCACTGACCATTCAAATACTCTTGGGTAGGCATATACACACTTTGACCGTTGTAGCTGCCTTTGACCCCAAACAAATTGTAATAAGGTGCATTGGATAATGCGGAAGAACCATAGCCGCTTTCTAAAATTGCTTGAGCGATCATCACAGAAGCATACAGATCATTGTTGGCAGCAACATCTTGTGCTGACCAGCCAATTTGCTCGATGAAACCTGAGATGTCTTGCGTCGCATATTGGTTCTCAGCAGCTTGTACTTGTTGAGGAACGAAAGAGATCGCCGTTGGAGCTAACATCATTCCGGCGCTCATTAGTGAAACGACCGCCTTCTTGCTAGGTTTTTTACTCGACTTCTTTGGTTGATGATGTCTTTCGCTTCTAGTTTGATAGCTTTTCATTTTACCCTCCACTAAGTGTACGTTTTTTCAAATAAATCAATAAAACTATTATACGGAAAAACTTTCAGCTATGCAAACAATGTCTCCTTTTCGATCGCTAAAAAAACTTTAAAAAAACTTTTCAGTCCCCTCCTCATTTTCCGATCCATCGCCGAGTTTTTTAAAAAACTATTTGCTTTTATCCTGTTGCTTTCCTCTTCGTATTCAAAAACTTTGTATCTTGCTATGAAACCTTTTTTTCAAAATCTTAGCCACTGCTAATCTACATCCATCACTCTGGCACTTTCAGAGTGATAATAACTCGAAAAAAACACGTTCGAAAATCGAAAAGATTCTCGAACGTGCAACTTTTTCTTTGTATCGACCAATTAGTTGATTGATTTGAAGGTATTCACGACATTCTCAACACTGAAGCCGAATTCTGCTAATACCTTGTCACCAGGTGCTGATGCACCGAAATGATCGATCGCGATCACTTTTCCATGGCAGCCAGTGTAACGTTCCCAACCAAATGGGGAAGCCGCTTCGATCGCTACCCGTTTCTTCACTGCTTTTGGCAAGACGCTTTCTTTGTATTCTGAGCTTTGGGCTTCAAACAGATCAAAGCTTGGTAAGGAGACCACCGATACGTCGATGCCTTCTTCTGCCAATTTAGCTTGTGCTTGGATCGCAAGATTCACTTCAGAACCTGTGGCGATCAAAATCCCCGCTGGTGTTTCACCGGCTTGTTTTGAAATCACGTAGCCACCTTTTGCGACACTTTCATCCGCACCAGTTTGCGTGCCTTCGATCACTGGTAGGTTTTGTCGGCTTAAGACTAAGACCGTTGGCTTATCGGTTGTTGTCATGGCCAGTTTCCAAGCAGCACGGGTTTCATTGCCGTCTGCTGGACGAATCACTTGGACATTTGGCATACAGCGGACGCTAGCTAATTGTTCGATCGGCTCGTGGGTCGGTCCATCTTCCCCAACCGCCACGGAGTCATGTGTCAAGACATAGATCACAGGTGCATGCTGGATCGCAGACAAGCGCACCGCTGGACGCAGGTAATCAACGAAGACAAAGAAGGTTCCACCATAGATTCGGGTACCGCCATGCAATTGGATCCCGTTCATGGCTGCCGCCATCGCAAATTCTCGGACACCAAACCAAATGTTACGGCCTTCGTATTGGCCAGGTTCAAAGTCTTTTTCTGCTGCTACCATCGTGTTGTTGGAACCAGAAAGGTCAGCCGATCCGCCCCATAAGCTAGGTACGGCTTTGGAAAAAGCTTGGATCATCTCTTTGCTAGATACCCGGCTAGCTTGTGAGCTGCCAACTTCGTAGCTTGGTAATGCTGCATCCCAATCTGCTGGCAATTCACCCGCAAAGGCTTGTTTGAATTGCGCCGCAAGTTCTGGGTAGGCTGCTTCATAGGCACGGAAAGTTTCGTTCCAAGCTGCTTCAGCTTTTTGCCCTTCATCGATCATGGTTTCTTTGAAGCGCGCGGCAACTTCGTCAGGTACGGTAAATTCTGGGTATTCCCAGCCATAAATCGCTTTGGCTGCAGAAATGCCTTCGGCACCGATCGGCGCACCATGAACGGCAGAGGTGCCTTGATTTGGCGCACCGTATCCGATCACAGTCTTGATTTCGATCAAGGTTGGTTTGTCACTTTCAGCTTTTGCTTCGTCGATTGCTTTTGAGATCGCTTCTAAATCATTGCCGTCTTCAACGAGAATATGTTGCCAGCCATACGCCTCAAAACGCGCACCGACATTTTCTGTAAAGGCTTTTGAGGTCGGACCATCTAGGGAGATGTCGTTTGAATCGTACAAGACGATCAGTTTATCTAATTTCATGTGACCCGCCATGGATGCAGCTTCTTGCGAAACGCCTTCCATCAAGTCCCCATCGCCACATAAGGCATAGGTATAGTGATCAATGACTTGATACTTGTCGCGATTGTAGGTTGCAGCCAAGTGGGCTTCGGCCATCGCCATACCGACTGCCATAGCGATCCCTTGTCCTAAAGGTCCAGTGGTTGCTTCCACGCCGTCTGTGTGATCGACTTCTGGATGCCCTGGCGTGCGGCTATCCCATTGACGGAAGTTTTTTAGATCCTCAATGGTCACATCGTAACCAGACACGTGCAACAAGCTGTACAATAGCGCTGAACCGTGTCCAGCAGACAAAACAAAGCGGTCACGATCCACCCAGTTGCGAGAAGTCGTTGGATTGACTTTCAAGTGTTTCGTCCACAAGGCATAGGCCATGGGTGCTGCCCCCATCGGTAATCCTGGATGTCCTGAATTGGCTTTTTGTACGGCTTCGATACTTAATGTACGAAGGGTGTTCACTCCTAATTGATCGATTTTATCAAATAGTTTTTTCAATTAAATTGCCTCCTTCACTTTCTTCAGCCAGCATGTTTCTATTCACTGCCTTTTCACAATAGAAAAGAACCGGACGTCCAAAGTTTACTGGCTAATAGGCAACGAATGCTCCTCTTTTTAACAGTCCTAACTTTGGTCGTCCGGTTCTTTTGCTTTCGGCTTTGCTCAGCTGCTCAAAACTTTTCCAGTCATTTCTTGATAATCTGCAACCATGATCGACCATGCTTTGGCAATGTCGTCATCTAAACCAAACAATCCACTGCGTCCGACAATATAGATGTCTGGATTGGCTTCATCGATCCGTTTGAAGGATTTCCGATTGGAGGAACCGTCCATTTCAATGACATAGTGATAGTCGTATTCTTCCCGTAATTCCCGCAGTTCAACAATTTTATCTAATGCCCCTTCAATAAAGCGTTGGCCAGCAAACCCTGGATCAACTGTCATGATCGTGACTTTATCCAAAAGATCGATATAAGGCAAAATGACCGATACTGGCGTTTCAGGATTTAAAACGATCCCGGCTTTTAATCTAGCATCATGGATTTGATCGATCAGACGAAATGCTAATCCATCCAAAACCTCAGCGTGCATACAGATCCATTCACAGTTGATATCGATCAGCTGCTGCACCCAAAAAGCAGGTTCAGTGACCATCAAATGAGCGGACAGAGGCAACGTACTGATTTTGCGGACCTCTTGAATAAACCATGGGGATAGGGAAATATTGGGTACGTAATGACCATCCATAATATCAATATGATAGGAGTCCACTTGGTCATTCAAAAAAGTGATTTGTTCTTTAAATTTATCTAAATCCATCGTCATCAATGACGGTGAAAATTCAACTTTGTTCATAGACTTATCCTTTCTCCTCAATCAGTCTTCTACTGAGAGGAACGACTCTTCTTCCAATTGAATCGCTTTTTTAGAAAATTTGAATATCATCTAAATCGATTTCTTCTTCTTCCACTTCTGCTTGTACGGCTACTTGTTCTTCAGTGACATTTTTCTTAATCAAAGCCAAGGTGATCCCAGTCACTACTATATTTACCAGCAAAGCTACTGCCCCAGCCCATGGACGAGTCATGGTCGGCAGCATCAGCACACCACCAAACGGTACCGTTGCATCTGCTCCTAAGACCATTGAAACAGCCCCGCCAGCAGCGCCGCCAATAGCTGTTGCGACCAGCCCTCGGACGATATCGTTCATAACGATTGGGATCACCCCTTCAACGATATTGATCACACCCATTGGTACGGCAGATTTTAACGTTTCCACTTCTACAGGCGTATAGATGTTTTTGCCGAACAGTTTTGCAATAAAGAATGCTAAACCAAAGCCGATCGGTGTTGCAGTATTGACTAATTGCAGTGCAGTGATCGGTCCATTGATCCCTTCTGCTTGCATCGTCAGAACAAAAGCAAAGACCGTTTTATTGATTGGTCCACCATAATCAACGCCGCTCAACAAGCCGATGACGGCACCAAAAACCAATAATGAAGAGGAGCCTAAGCTATTTAATGCGTTCGTTAGTAAGTTCGTAAAGGCAGTGATCGGTGTACCGATAATATAGACCATGATCAGACCACCGATCAAAGAGGTCAAAAAGGGAATGATCAATGTCGGCATCAAGCCTTTCGCCCAATTTGGTACTTTAATAAATCGTAAAATAGCAATTACTAGATATCCAGCTAAGTAGCCGCCCAAAATTCCCCCAATAAAACCTGCACCAATGGCATTGGCTGTCAAACCAATAATAAACCCTGGCGCGATCCCCGGTTTTTCGGCAATCGCATAAGAAATTCCTGTCGCAATGACCACTGGAAGCAACCCGAGTCCTGCGCCTCCCATCGTAGCTAAAGCATCCCAAATCGTAAATTCACCTGGCACTAGTTGTCCCTGGCTGGTGCCGCCGAAAGCCATGCCAATGGCAATCAAGAATCCGGCACCGCAGACGATCGGAATCAAATAGGAGATGGCTGTCAACAAATGTCCTTTTAAATTCAATGCTTTGATTTTTTCCATAGTTTCCTTCCTCCTTCGGTTTGCTTAGACCGCCTGCTGTTGGACGACCTCTTTGGCTTTTTCCAACAATTTGCTTGGGGACTTGATGGCAACTTCGGTCGGCACTTGAATGATTCGTTTCCCTTCAAATCGTTCACGTCCTGCTACTTTGACGTCAACTGCTAAAATCACGACATCTGCAGCCGCAATCGCTTCAGGTGACAATTCATTTTCACGACCGATCGTTCCTTGTGTTTCCACATGGATCTCGTAACCTGCCTTTTTTGCCGCATTTTCTAACTTTTCTTGAGCAATATAAGTGTGAGCGATCCCTACTGTACATGCACATACTCCGACGATTTTCATAAATAATTCCTCCTTAAATTTTCTGTTATCCTTGAAATGCTTCAATCACTTGCTGCGGCTCTTTTGCTTTCAACAAGGCAGCCGTCACCTCGTCATTTCCTAATTTCCGAGCGAACAAAGAGAGCAATTTCAAATGCTTTTGCGCCCCTTCCGTGTCATCACCGACGGCGAATAAGATAATTCCTTTCACTCCCTTGCCATCCAACGTTTCCCAAGGGATCTCTTCTTTTAGAACCCCGATTGCTACGCCGATCTCCTTCACATGAGCACTTTTTCCATGAGGAATGGCAATGTAATTACCAATCCCTGTTTGACCAACTGCTTCCCGCTCATAGACATCTTTTAAAAATGCTGCCTGATCCGTCAAGTACTCATTGGTATATAAAAGCTGACTCAATTGCTGCAGGGCTTCTTCTTTAGAAGCTGCCTCCATGTTGGTTTTGATTATTTTTGGATCAATCACTGTTGAAATATCCATTCGTTTTCCTCCTCTAGTTGAGTACCTCTTGCCTTACTGAATTGACCATTCATTCCTATCAGCCGCGTTGGTTGAGAAGGAAGGCTTCGATTTCTTCTTTTGATTTTTCTGCAATGAATTGCAGATTTTCTTCATAGGCGAAACATTTCATTAAGCGGATGACTGCTTGTTTTACCGCGGTTGTTTCGTTAGTCTTCATCAGGATCGCAAAAATCGTTTTTGCTTGCAGCGTTCCCTGCCAAAGGACTTCTTCACCTCTGACGAGGACGATTCCACTTTTTTTCATCACAGCACTTTCAATGTGCGGTAGCGCAAAATCTTCAGCAATCATCGTATTGCCGCTCGCTTCTCGGGCCTGCAGTGCTTCAAATAGCAAGGTTTTGCTCTCCGTCAGCCCGATTGTTTGGCTAACAGCTGCAATCTTCCTTAAAACATCGACTTTCGTCTCTCCAGCTTCTGTTGAAACTAAAGTAAGGGACAAAGGGAATTTAGTCATTTCTCACCCTCCCAATCATCGCTTCAAGGCGTTTTTGGTCTTCCATCGTCAGCATGGCACTCACAATCACGACCGGAATCGGACTATCGATCGTTAATTGAACGGTTGAGATGATCATCTCCGTATCAGGGTGTTGCTTTAAAGCCACTTCCACATCACGAGAAGGTAGGACAGCGGTGATTGCCAACTCACGAAATTTCTTATGCACTTTTACTTTTAATAATTCGGAGGTCCCGATTCCCGTAGTACAGACGATCATAACCTTGAGTTGTTGAGGATGTTCTTCGATCGCTTGAGCAAAGTATAGGGTAACAAAGCCGATTTCATCTTCTGTGAGCGCTGGCAAATCGTACACTTGACAGATTTCTCTTGCAGTCTCTTCGGTAGCAAAAAACAAATCTGTGTATTCTAATTTGATTTGCTCCAAAAGATTGTTTTTGACTTCGATCCCATGTCGCAACCGATTGATCATTGGTTTAATATGGCGAGCCAATTTACCGAATAACTCCTCGTCTTCAAATGAGCGCTTCAGCTGAGTGCTCATTTTTTCTATAAATGCATTGGAAATCAGTTTTACTTGTTCTGACAGATCCTCTAATTCATCCGTGGCCTTTTGCATCCGTGAGGAGACGAGGTATTGATACATATAATAGCCTTCGTTTTCTGGTAATTTCGTATGCAAGTACTCTTCGCTATTGCCAATGATCTCCTTGGCGATGGTTGCTAACTCTGGGTTTTCTTGCATTTGCTGTTTCTCTTTCTCATCTAAAATATCCTCGTTAAACGAATTCCCTACTTTGCGAAACCGTCGCAATAAGATATACAGGTGAGAAAAAAGATTAATGTTATAAGGATGTGGTATTACTAATCCTAGGTGATTTTCAATCAAATTCAGCTGTCGCAAAACAAACTCCGCATCATAACGGTTGAACGCCTCATTCGTCATATGCAGATCATCCAAGCGGATATTGCGGGTTTGTTGGATATACTCCTGCAATGCACGACGGATATTTTTTTCTGCACCGTTCACCCCGATCATTTTATTTTTGCGGGAAACCGTCAGCTCAAAACGCTGCAAAGCTTCAGAAATTAATTTCTCATCACTGTTGATGACCGTTTCACTCACATAAAAAGGCTGATACAAGGAAAAAATATTCTTTCTTTTGGGTGAAATAAGCAATAGCTCCTCCATCACCTTGTTACGGCGTTCCACTGGTGTCAGCGCATTCGGCATTTCCGCTTTCTGACTCTGGGGCTTTTCTTGATGATGGAAACTTAAGCGGTAGCCTTTCCCTTTTTCTGAGAGAATCACATAGTCAATCGCGGCATCCTCATTGATCGCTTTTACGATGCGATAAATCGACTTTGTAGAAAGTCGAAGCGCTGCGGATAGTTCATCGGCTGTGACAAATTCTCTCGTATTGGAAAGAATATGGATGATTTTTCTCTTTCGTTGTTCCATAACAGTCATGTAACCGTTCTCCTTTCTACACACTTATCATAGCACTAGGAAATGTAAGCGTTCTACCATTCTTTGTCCCCTTCATGGGACAAAGACGATCAATAATAAGAATTACAATACAACGTTATGGACAAAAAAAACAGCCATTTTTCAAAATGGCTGTAACAAAATCTGTGTTATCATCAATGTTCCTTATTCAACTGTTGGAATAAGAAAAGAAAAGCTGCTAGTTCCCATGAAACGAGAAGGAAAACGTCGTTTATCGAAACCCTTCAAACGCCGTTAAAGAGCAATCCAGGTTTAAACGGCTTGTGCAGCAAGCGAAATAACCACGCTCATTGAAAGGAACGATTTGAGCTTTT
>JAAAKD020005715.1:0-19945 GCA_010014825.2 Danaus melanippus
CGATCGTTCTTGAACAATTGAAGGCGGAAGCGTCTAGTCTGATCGTTTCAGAGGCCAATCAGTCGATAGAGGAGCAATTACATAAAAATTACGACGCGTTGCTTGATTTTCAACAGCGGGAAGTATCGGATACGAAAAAGCTGGAGCTGGAAGTCTTGAATCATGTCAATAAAACGATCATCACATGGCGAAATCTCTTAAAAGAAAGCAGGTGAGAAGGGTGGCAAAAGCGACCGACCAAGAAGTGTATCAATTGTTTGAAGAGTGGCAGATCCCTTATGAACGGATCGATCATCAGGCCGTTTATACGGTTGCTGAGATCGATTTTACGATCGACGGCAGCGACGTGAAAAACCTATTGATGAAAAGCAAGAAAACGAAGAACTACTATTTTGTGATCTGTCCTGGTCAGAAGCGGCTAGACATCAAGGCGCTTGCCAAGAAATTAGAGGAGCGGCAATTGTCCTTTGCTTCGGAAGCAGAGCTTTTTGAGTTGCTTGGCCTTGAGCGAGGCTCGGTTACACCTCTCGCTTTGCCCCATGATACCAAGCAGCAAATCACCTTGATCATCGATAAAGCCATTGACCAAAGGGAAAAAATCGGCTTTCACCCAAATACGAATACCGCAACAGTGGTCATTGCCTTCAGTGATTTCATTCTTTTTTTGGCAAAACTGGGTATTGAGCCGCTGTATTGTACGATTCCCGAAAAACAGCCCGACGCATAAAGCAAATCGTCAGGCTGTTTTTTTCAATAAAAATCCTCTTGACCGTAAAGCCAAGAGGATTTTTATTGTTAACGCATCCGCAAACGACGTCGAATACCGTCGACCCGAGGGCCTAATAATTTGTCCGCCATCCGAGTTTTCAAAGCTAAGAGAATGTATGTGAAGCCGCCGATAGCCGCGACAATCAGAATAATGATCATGGACTGGACTTTCGAGTCTGAACTTAAAAACAGTTCACAGCCAAATTTGGCGACGAAAGCAACAGCACCCATAACCAAGGACATCACAGTGACCTTTCCGATAGAACTTAGTGTTTCTCTGAAAGGGAATTTCGATAACACGTGGATACGGTCAAGCAAGAACAGATTGGCTACGAATAAGCCAACAAAGGTCGCGATCAAAGGTCCGTATGCTTTGAACATATAAATTAACGGAAATTGGGTGACTACCTTAACGAAAAGACCGATACACAGGAACCATACCGCTTGCATGTTTCCATCTAGCCCTTGAAGCATGGTTGAAGAGACCATGAACAAGCCCATCATGATGCCGACGACACAAGAGGCCGCCAATAATTCTGCGCCTAAAGGATTAGGCCAGTAAAACAACGTATTCAACGGATAGGCCAAAACAATCATTCCAATCGTTGCAGGCATCATGACAAAAAATAACAATTGTAAGTTATTGGTCACCAATTGTGCAAGACCCGCTTGATCTTTTTTGTTGAAGCGTTCGGTGATCAGTGGCAATCCTGCTGTCGCCATCGCCGTTCCCAAAGCAATAACAACCATGGTCAATTTATCTGGATTCGCGGATATCAACGTGAACAAATCCGCATTTTTTGCAGCAGAATAATCGGAAACAAGCAGCATGATCTTTTCAAAGGAATATTGATCGATCAGTTTAAAAATGCTGATGGCACTGCCGACGATGATGAAGGGGATCGCTTGGGCAATCATTTGCAAGACCAATTGGCGTCCTGAGAAGCTGATTTGGTTGTTGCTTTCCTTGATCAGCTCTCGAAAAGCCGTTCGTTCCTTCAGTAATGAGAACAGCAACACGGCCATAGCAAAGGCAACGCCGATAAATGCAGCGAACGTGGAATGCACGACGGCTGTTTTATAGCTGCCATTATTGACCTGCATGATGATGAAGGCAGAAGCCAGCATGTAGCAAACACGGGCAATCTGTTCAACGATCTGAGAAGTCGCATAAGGCTTCATGTTGTTGTTCCCTTGGAAAAACCCGCGAATAACACTCATCGCTGGGAAGATCAGCAAGACGACGCTTAACGAGCGCATGACAGGAACAAGATCCGCATTGCCTTGAGACAGGTAGGGCGCACCTAAAAACATGATAGCGGCACAGATAATCCCACCGATAGTCATTAACCGCATAGTATAAAATAACAGCTTCTTGCTAAGTCCATATTCATTCATGGAGTTGTATCGCGCCGTCTGTTTCGCCACGGCAGCAGGGATTCCCGCAGTGGAGATCATGAGAAACAGGGCGTACACATTGTATCCTTTGGTGTACAAATAGTTGGCCTCTAGTCCGTGAGGCTGCATCCACGCGATCCAGGGGATCACATAAACCGCCCCTAATAATCGAGAGAAGATGTTTCCGACCGTCAGCCAAGCAGTGCTTTGGACCATTTTTTCCTGTGCACTTGCCTGTTTTTTCGGTTTAGAAGGACCGTCTCCGATTGCTTCTGCTTCGTCAGTCGGTGCCTGTGTTACCTTTACTTCTTTTTTCGGCGGAATTGCCGTATCTGCATGGTAACGAGCCATTCGTGAAGGATGTTCAACAGACCCATTTCCGTAAGTATTTTTTTCAGTCATATAAACCAGCTTTCTACAACAGTGTCCTCCATATTTTACCTGTTCTGCCGCCCACTTACAATCCTACCTAAAAATATTTAAGATTTAGGAATCAGCGCGCTTATATGTTCAGCGAAACTTCCAAAATTACGTGTTTGGATATAGACAGACCCGCGACCGTGAAACTCATTGACGACGCCTTCACCTGTTGTAAAGCCAAACGTGCCAGAAGCGACCTTGATGTTGTAATCCAGTGAGCTAGTCCAGGCGATGACATGCTGGTTGTCGATAATGACCGGTTGCTGCCCATCCAAATCAATTTTTTCGATGTCACCAAAAGCAGAGACAAGAATCTGGCCGTTGCCAGTAGTTTCCATGACATACAATCCGCCGGTTCCTCCCAATAAGGCACCAGAAAGTTTTTGACGCTTCATCTGATAATTCACCTGTTCTTCGCTCGCCAGAAAGGCCCCCGTATTCAAGCGCCAGTGTTCAGCACCGACATCTAAAGCGAAAATTTTCCCTGGAACGGCTGGAGCAATAGCGATCATCGCGTTATTGGAATTCGCCGTGGCTGTACTGATGAAAAAGCCTTCGCCGCTAGTCACGGATCGCCCTAGAGCGCTTAACGCACCGCCGAGACCCTTTTTTCCGTTGGTATTCATTTTTCCTTCTAATTCGATTTGACCGAGCTGGTAGACCATCGCTCCTGGTTCAATCCGTAATTTCTCTCCCTTTTGCAAGTGCACCTTTGCGATTGGAGCGAAAGTGCTGGTTGATAATTCATCGATAAAACTCCTTTCAATACATTTGCTAAATTATATCATTTCCCATATCATTCCTGTGAAATTTTGTTAAAATTGTAAAAAGGGAAGGGGTCGGTAGGAAAGTATGGATATTTTATCTTTTGAAAACGTTCAGTTTGTCCGTCAGCAGAACGTATTGTTACAAGACATTGATTGGCGAATCAAAGCAGGTGAAGATTGGGCAGTTTTAGGATTGAACGGTGCAGGGAAAAGTTTGATGCTAAATATGATTTCTGGTAATTTGTGGCCCTCAAGCGGGAAGTTGACGGTTCTAGGAGAGGTCTTTGGACGGACATCGATTCCCGATTTGACGAAGCGGATCGGCTGGGTGAGCCAGTCTCTGCAAGAACGAATCCACCGAGAAGAGCTTGCGGAATGGATCGTTCTATCGGGGAAATTTGCCAGTATCGGGATTTATCAGCAGGTTTCGGATGACGAAATGAAGGAAGCGAAGCAGATGCTGTCGTCGCTGGGAGCTGAAAAATTGATCGGAAAACCTTATCAGGTGCTGTCCCAAGGGGAAAAACAGCTAGTGCTGATCGCGCGAGCGCTGATGGCTAAACCAGAGCTGTTGATCTTAGATGAGCCTTGCAACGGGTTGGATCTATTTGCACGAGAGGATCTGCTGGCACGCATTGAGAGAATGAAGCAGGCGGCAGACGCCCCAAGCTTGCTCTATGTTACCCATCACACGGAAGAAATTTTGCCGATACTGACGCATGTTCTGATGATTCGCAACGGGGAAATTGTTCAGCAAGGCCCTCGGGACGCTCTGTTAGAAGAACCTATTTTAAATGATTTTTATCAGCGACCGATCATGATTCACGAAATGAGCAATGACCGACGGATGGTGATTCCCAAATAGAAATCTGCTTTCAATGAGTAGATTTTTTTAGGTTTGTTAATAAGAGCTAAAAATATCGCAAAAGAGATAAGCGCCTTTTAACCCGAATTCACCCGTTGGACAATTAAGAAAAAGCTGAAGAAGCAGTCTCTATCTTCCTAGATAGTCTGTCTTCTTCAGCATTTTTTGTTACTGCAATTCTGACTCTGGTACGTCGGATAAGTAGTGGGCCGCAGAGGCCAATAGCTTATTCATTTTTTCGCGATCAAAGGGAGAGTCAAGCTGTCCCAGCGCCACGGTTTCTAAAAATGTCTGACTTCCGCCGATCCGGCAAATGGCAAGATAATCCTCCCAAGTAGTCGGATCGTGTTCGACAATCGCTCGTTTCCAAAATTGCAGGGCACAAACCTGCGCTAGCGTGTAGTCGATATAATAGAAAGGCACTTCAAAGATATGTCCTTGGCGATACCAATAGATGCCGCGCTCCAAGGCCTCAGATGCACGATAGTCTCTTTCAGGACAATAAGTCTGTTCTAATTCTCGCCAGCATTTTTTCCTATCTGAAGCCGTCCAATTTGGATGGGCGTACACTTCTTCTTGAAAATGGTCAACCAGCGCGCCGTAAGGTAAAAATTGCAGTGCACTGCTTAAATGGGCATATTTATACTTCTCACTGTTCGTCCCAAAAAAGTTGTCCATCCAGGGCCACGTCAGAAACTCCATACTCATAGAATGGATCTCTGCGGTATCCGAAGTAGGAAAGACCAGCTCTGGCTCTCTGATCCAGCGAGACAAATAGCTTTGGAAGGCGTGGCCTGTTTCATGGGTCAAGACATCGACATCATCTGAAGTGCCATTGAAATTGGCGAAAATAAAGGGCATTTGGACTTCATCAATGAATTCGCAATACCCGCCGCTTTGCTTGCCCGGACGGCTGACGAGATCCATCAGCTCCTGCTGGATCATTTGGTCAAAGAAGGCGCCTGTTTCACTTGATAATTCATGGTACATCTTTTGTGCACGTGCTACGAGCTCTTTGTCGTTTCCTTGAGGACGTGGATTACCCTTCAGATAGACGAGGGGCAAGTCGTAATGCAGAAGCGTATCGACGCCGAGACGTTCCTTTTGGCGGCGGTAGAGCGTTTGATTGATCGGTACGACTTCCTCAATGATAAATTGGCGAAAGGCTCTTAAAGCATCTCTGTCGTAGCTCCAGCGATTCATCAACCGGTCGCCATAGTCAACATAATTATCAAACCCTAAATTTTGGGCTTGCTGATGGCGCAGGTGCACTAACTGATCATAAAGGCTATCAAAGTCCTGTTCATGTGTGACAAAAAACTCCTCGTAGGCCTCATGAGCCCCTTTGCGAATGGCCCGATCCGGATCACTGAAGAAAGCAGATAATTCGGACAACGTGCAGGTTTTTCCGTTAAATATTATTTCGGCTGAAGCAATCAATTGCGTATAGTGGCTGATAACGTCATTTTCTTTTTGCATCAGTTTGATGACCGAGTCGTCTAACAGCCGCAATTGGTCCTCCGCAAATAGAAAAAGTGTTGCAGGAAATTCTTCCTCCAATTCAGATCGGAAAGGGGAGGTTAGTAACGCTTGATAAAAGCGATTGTGGATCTGTTCGACCAAAGGGGTGTGATGACCCCAATACTCATTTTCTCCGCTGTAATAGCTGTCTTTTGTATCGATCGAGTGACGAATATACGCCAATTTCATGTATTTTGACATTTCGCCCCGCAGATGGTCCAATCGCTCAAAGGCCTGCTTCGCCGTTTCATAATCGCCAGCTTCGATAAATTGCTGGATGGCCTGATCGACATTCGTTTCATAGCGCGCCAAATCAGGGCGTATATAGGTAATATCTGAAAAAATCATCCGTGAACCTCCTTGTAATCAAAGAATGTACCTTATTATAACAAAAAACCTGCCAGCAGTTGCTGACAGGTCCTTCCTGTTTTATGAATTCATTAATAGCTCAGTGTTCAATAACTCATCGATTGGCGTGTACTCCATACCTAAATCGTTGGCGACTGCCTCGATCGTTAATTTACCACTGTATGTGTTCACTCCGCGACGCAGGGCTAGATTGGTTTTCAAGATTTCTTCTAGCGGATTGTTAGCCAGCAGGTTTGCATAAGTCATCGTGCTGTTGCTCAAGGCGTGGGTAGCGGTCTGCGGCACAGCACCTGGCATATTGGCTACCGCGTAGTGGACGACGCCTTCTTTGACATAAGTCGGATCGTCGTGGGTGGTCACTCGATCTTCTGTTTCAAAAATACCGCCTTGGTCAATGGCCACATCGACGATCACGCCATGATCCGGCATAGTCGCTACCATTTCCTTTGTTACTAAAGTCGGCGCTTTGTGCCCTGGAATCAAGACAGCCCCGATGACTAAATCTGCTGTCTTCAAGCATTCCTGAATGTTGAAGCGGTTGGACATCATGGTTTGTACGCTGTTGCCGAAAATAATATCCAGTTCCTTCAAACGAGGCACACTGACATCAAGAAGCGTCACGTTAGCACCGAGTCCGACTGCGAGCTTCGAGGCATTCAACCCAACGACACCGCCGCCGATCACCACGACATTGCCGCGTCTCACACCTGGAACGCCGGAAAGCAAGATGCCTTTGCCGCCATTGACACGCTCTAAGAAGTTCGCGCCGATTTGGGCCGCCATTCGTCCTGCGATTTCACTCATTGGCGCTAGTAAAGGCAGTGTGTTGTCCGCAGGCTGCACATTTTCGTAGGCGATCGCGTTGACACCGCTGCTTACTAGTGCATCTGTTAACGGTTTGTTTGCAGCTAAGTGTAAGTAAGTAAATAATAATAATCCTTTACGGAAATACTGATATTCTTCTGGAAGGGGCTCTTTGACCTTCATGACCATCTCGGCTGCCCAAACATCTGCAGCATTCTCGATAATGGTAGCGCCTGCCGCGGTATACTCATCATCTGAAATGGCGGATCCTTTACCGGCATTTGTTTCTACTAATACTTGATGGCCGCGATTGGTCAAATCAAATACGCCAGATGGGGGCAGGGCAACACGATTTTCATTGTTCTTGATCTCTTTTGGAATTCCAATAATCATTTGACACACTCCTTCTTTGCTGATAGTGGGCGAATTGAATTCGCTTACAAAGTTATTGTACAAGACTTTTCCCGTTATTCAAATAAGAATTTAAGAAGTTTTTCTAGCAGAAGGGTCATTGTGACCAAATGGTACCCTTTACATATTCTCATTTTTTTCGACGGACATGCCACTCTGTCAACGCCGTTAAAAAGTTATTATTTCTATAATAACAAATAAAATATTTGCGAAAGCGGAGATTACTAGGGATAATAAGAGTCAAGATATTAAGGAGCGAGAACACTATGTCAGATAATCAACGAATCGATCAACTAAAAGAGCAGGTCAGCTTTCTAGAAGCGCGCTTGACTCGTTATGAGGAATTGCTTCATGGTTCAACGTTGAAGCGTGTACTATTTGGAGGAGGACGCCGAGCCAAACTGAGTATCATTGAAATCGTGGTTGCGGCGATCGTCTTTTTATATACATTATTACGAATAAATACAGGAATTATTTTTGCAGTGATTATTGGCTTGTCAGCCGTCGTCATCCTGTATTCCTTCGTCGAATTGAATGTCATCCGCAAAAGAAACGGGACCGAAAAATACCAACGAATGATCGACAGCTTAACGGCGGAAAAGGCCTCGATGGAAAAGGAACTGGCACGTTTAATTGCAGCTAAAAATGGACTTTAGCAGTAAGCGCTCAGGTCCATTTTTATGCGTATACCGCTTTGCTTTTTTGCTCGTTCATTTGGTCCACCAGGTTTTGGATCTTATTCAGGGACTGCACACTTGGACACAGCTCGACTGCGATGATCGGTGTCTTGCAGCGGGGTACATCGAAGGTCGAACTGCTGATCACTAAATCATATTCTTCAAAGACATCCCGATAACTTCTTTTATGTATTTGGGTAACATTTATTTGATGGATGGCATAATTTCCGCGGATAGAAAGGCGCAAAAGCTCCGTCAGCAGGCTTTCCTGCATTTTTGAATCCGTGGATACGACCAAAAGGTTGACGGGTTTTTCTGATTTTTTCATTCCGTTTAAGCAGCTTGGGATCGTGGCGATGATTTGGTAAATATAATTTTCAACAAATTCCGGTGAACGAAACAACTGGTATTCTTCCGTGAAATCAATCACTAGATTACGCAGCTGATGGACACAATGGGCGTGAAAGGTCTCTAAAAGCGTGATGCAATCCTTCTTTGGATCTTGTAGCACGCTGATGAACTCCTTTGTTCTAGCGTGAAACAGGTGCTGATTGATCAAAATGATAATGAGCTGTTCCTGCTGCTCCTCGTTCAATGGCGTGACAAGCATACCGCTGAGTCGCTCCACTAGTTCGTAATGGACCTCATAGTGAAAGGCCAGCGCATGGTTCGTCAGTAAAACATGGTTCTTCTGTTCTTCCCCTAGCAGAAAAAGATCGGAATAGAGCAGCCAGAAGCTGTCCTTCATCACATCGTCTAAGTACACCAAATGCAATTCCTTCCGTAAATAGGGACTAAAATTTTTGATGGAGCGATAGCTTGGCGGCACGATCGCCGTTGATCTCAGCTTCCGATACATCATCCGATGCCCTCTGGAGATTCGCACCAAACTAACAAAAAAGGTGATGCTCAAACGATTGTATTGCCCTAAGGACACCGATAAGTGATTCTTTTCGATCATGGATCGAACGACACCATCGCCAAATTTGAAAAACTCCATACTGAAACGGGTATTTTCTCGGACCACCTTTTTTTCTGAGAAGTATAAAAAAAACAAATGACGGATCGCTACTTCATCCCCGACAATCCGAAAGGGACGTCGGTAAATCGTTATTTTCCATTTCGCTAACGCATCTTCCACTTTTTTCATTGTGTATTGAAGGTTGGATAAGCTGCAGAAGGCTTTCTTAGAGAGCTCCTTCAGGGTATAGCTCTCTTCGAAAAGGAGGGCCTCCAAAATTCTGAAGGCCAATGAATTATTCAGCATGGTTGAAAAAATCACATCGATCGTCGCATTGTCCTTTAATTCCAATTGATACAGGCTGCTGTCTCGCGTGATTTTATAATATTCACTTTGCAGATTGATGGATCGAATATCGCTTAAAATAACCGGTATCGTACAATCCATCAATTTTGCCAATTCCTCGCTGGAACGAGGGTGTTTGGAGTAATAAAGCAATTCGATCATTTGTAGCTGTCGCTGACTTTCTCGTTTAAGTAGACGGCGTAAGTTCATTAAATTGTTCCTTTCGTGAGGGGAGCGATTCATATTGATTAATAAATCGTTGAATACGCTCAAAATCTTTTGCCGTTGGATAGGCATTGACCGCGATCAACGGGCAGGCTGGCATGAGATCTGGCATGGTCACATTTGTGACGATCAGATCGTACTGCTTGGTCAATTCATTTAGTTGGCCTTGTTTTATAAAAGGTGTTTCAAAGTATTCATATTGAACCGAGCCTTTAATAAAAGCAGGAAACGTCGCATGCCAAAAACGTTCCTGAGTTGTAGAAGTATCAGATAATAATAAGATCTTGATTGGCTTATCAGAGTCAACCAAACGCTGCAATAAATTGTCAATGCTCGTAACCAGGCAGCGAATATATTTTGGGATAAAGTCTTCGCGTTCCTGAGGAATCAGAAATCTTCTGACGATGTCTTCCAACTTGCGGATCTCGCGACTAAATTTGTTGTCGATCAGATCCACCATGATTTGATCCGTTTCCTGCAGGATATCCATGGTTTTTTTGTGAGGATAATAACAAAACAATTCATTCCCCAAGAGTCTCAAGGCTTCGACTATTTCGGATTGAGAGAGCGGAACCGCCAATAAACGACTCACTTCTTCTAATAGCAAATGATGAAGCTCATAAAATTGCGCTAAACGCTTGTTTCTTTTATGTGCCAGCGACTGCTGTTGCCGATTTAAAATAAGCTGATGGGAAAACAACGGCCACAAACATTCTCTTAATTGAAGATCGGAGAAGTCCAATCGCAATTCACGTTTGAACAATCGAGTCATGTATTGAAGCCTGCTGACATCCGGGATGATCAGACCGCTGTCTAAAGGAAGATCGCTGATGTACTGCCCACATTTTTGACGCTGCAGGCCGATCAGAAAACTATGCATCAATTGAAAATGGATCGTCATATTGTTTTTGATGTGATTGTCATCCAATATTTTGCGGATCAATCGATCGACTACTTTGATGATTTCTTTGGAAAAAGGATATTCAGTAAAGGCAAGCCGCGATTCTTTAAAAAATAAATAATAAAGATGACGGACCGCGTTCTCATCGCCGCCAAGCCGGATAGGGCGATGCTCAACAGAGATATCCCAGCCGTTTACTTCACTGTCAATGGATTTCAAATAGCGCTGCATATTGGAAAAACTACAATTTAAACGATTCGCTGCAGGCTGGATGCTGCTGCTTTTCTCGAAGAAGAGACTACGGATCGTCTGATACTCCAAGCTGGTGCGCAGAATATACGCGTACACGGTATCGATCGTCGCATAAAAATCAAAATCCACCGTGTAGACCCCTTTGATTTTCGTCACCTTCAGCGGCAATGGCTCGCTATTTAAAAAACGAATATCACTAATCAGTGCCGGTAGTGAACACTTTAATTTGTCCATTAAATAATCAGAAGTAACAATTTCTTTTGAATAGTATAATTCTTCAACCAGTCGTAGACGTCTGGTCGTTTCCTTTTTCATTAACCCTCTTAGATTCATATAATCGTACCCCTTGAATTTTTTTTATTTAATATAATGTTCAAAAAGGGGTAATACAAGCCTTCAAACCTTATTATTATCTTATTTTCGTTATTTCACTAACTCCCGATAAGAATTATTATAAACTAGATTCGCGATTTGATAAGGCTTTTTAACTATAAATTTAAAAATATTTGAATAAATTTTTTATTTTTTAATTTCTATTAAACAAAAAAGAAAGAATTGAAAAAAGCAGAAAAAGAGTGTTAACGGTTGCCTTTCTATCCAATAACGAATAGAATTGTCTTTGGAATACATTAAAAAAGATTGTGGAGGCTATACATTATGATCAATAAACAAAGTTTAGTTGAACAAGTAGCAGAAAAAACTGGATTGACTAAGAAAGACGCAACATCAGCTGTAGATGCTTTATTTGAAGGAATCCAATCATCATTAAAAGCGGGCGAAAAGGTTCAAGTCATCGGCTTTGGGAACTTTGAAGTACGCGAACGTGCCGCTCGTAAAGGCCGTAACCCTCAAACAGGTGAAGAAATCACGATCGCAGCAAGCAAATCACCAGCATTCAAGGCTGGTAAGCAATTAAAAGACGCTGTAAAATAGTATCGGCATTAAACCCGTTGGGGCTGTAGGGCTCTAACGGGTTTTTGTTTTGCATAGTGGTCAAAAGGGGCAGGGAAGGGGCAAAAGAAAAAGAATGATCATAAACCATTCTCTTCTAGTTGGCTGATTAAGTCAGTCTTCATTTTATCGGTGATATGGGTATAGATTTTATTAGTGATATCTGCATCTTCATGGCCTACTCGATCCATAATTGCTTTCAAAGGTGTGTTCTGTTCAGCGAGCAAAGATATGTGTGTATGTCTCAAAATATGAGACGTTAAATGTTTGTGAATTGCTTTTTTTTCACCCGCTTTTGCAAAAGCTCTGTTGAATGAACTATTTTGCATTGGGGTACCCGATCGAGTTACAAAAACGAATCCATCGTTAGAAAAATTCGGTTGAGTTAGTAAGTCCAGTTTGTTTTCTTCGAACGTTCGCTTAACTAGATCAACCGTACGTTGAGTCAATTGGACGTCTCTATTTGACTTTTGAGTTTTCGTAGGTCCGATTGCTTTTTGTTTGTAGCCTTTGCTGTAGTCGATAGTTCCACGAATATGAACCACCTGATTTTCTAAATCAAAATTATCTTCTTTCAAAGCAACAGCCTCTCCAAAACGAACGCCTGTTAAATACATAAATTCAGTTAGTCTCCCGACACGAAAAGTTAAGCGACTTTTGTACAGTTGATTTAGAATCAATTGTACTTCACTTTTTTCAAGGTATTTATCCTCAATACGTTCTATATCCTCTAATGTTTTCGCCTTATACATGATCTCCACGTTTTCAACAGGGTTCTTATCGGCGTAGCCAAGCTTAATTGCATACTTAAATACCAAGTTAAGGTTTGACTTGATATGCGCGATATAAGTCTGAGAATAGTCGAGAGAGGCAAAGAAATTCTGCAATAATCTTGTATCTATGTTTGAAATTAAAATGTCTTCATTGATAGTCTTGAAAATAATTTTTCGAATTGCTACATAAGTGTTCTTTGAGTTAGGTCTCAAAGATTTAAAATAATTTTTTTCCCACTCAGTATAAACTTGCTGGAAGGGGACTTTGTCAATTTTCTTTTCAGCCAGCTCGATTTCTATTTTATCGTTTAAGATATTTAGCGCTTTATTCCACGCTTGTTTAGATTGGCTATTCAGTATCACTGATTTTTTTCGGGTTTTCTCAGTATACGGATCCTTGTAGCGTTCAATAAATTTGAAACGCCCGTCTTTAGTTTGTTCAACCCACATTGTCCTTTCCTCCTATCATTTGGTATAATAGGCACAACAAAACAAGCCTATGCCTATAGGTTATTTATTTTCAGCACGATCACAACTCTTGGCGGGGGAAGGGTCGTGTTTTTGTTTTAAAATGGGAGCTTAACATCGTTGATGTCTACTGTTGGTGATTGAAAAGGATCATCTATTTCAGTGTTCCAATCTTTTAATAGTCCATGGAAATAGAAGGTGGATTCTGATCCACATTTTGGACAATATCTATCAGAACCAATCAACGCTCCAGTGCACGGTTGATCCTCCTCATAATCACCATTCCAATTATCTTCGGTTTTCCTCATTCCAGAGCACCTATTTGATATAGGAACCCCACAAACTGAGCAAAAATTATCACTAACATGATCGTTTCCACAAATTGGACAATTTTCTATTAATCTTCCTTCTTCATCTACTTTTAAGCTTTTATAGGACACAGATTTTCTCTCCTTTGTTTCATGGAAATAAGTGTAATTGTATTCATCAAAAACTTGCATTTTACTATTTCTACATATCGGACAGTAGTTTATCGATAGTTCTATTGTTTTTTCAATATTTCCACATGTGGGACAGTAGTAATAAGAATGGCTTTTGAATAGTTCGTAAACAAAAGGAATGGTTCTCTTAAGTATGTTTTCTCTAGAAGTATTTGAATACAAAAAAACTCTTTTTCCTAAACTAATTTTTTTCTTTAAGTATAGATCTTTAACCGAATAAGTTGGTTTTATCCATGAGTATTTCTTTTTTTTATTTAAAGTGATTGTTGAAACAGCGGGGCTTACATCAAAAGTGTCACTAATATAAGTGGGAGTCCAGTTTTTTTTAATAAGATATGTTGGCGCTAAAAGTTCTTGCGCAAAGGTTTCAGCTTCTATTTCAAGAATTTTATACTTTTCTTCAGATAAACCTCCTCGACGTAAAATCATATCCCCATCTTTGAAATGTTCCATTACTATATGACCAATCTCATGAGCTAATGTAAAACGAATACGTTCTGGTATATTAACAGAAAGATCAGGATTGTAAACAATAATAAATTCATTTCCTCTATTCATTGTAAAAGCATCTGTCGTACGTCCAATTTTATTAGCAACGTAATCAACAGTTTGACCGATTTCTAGAGCAAACTCTAAATAAGTACTGACCTCTATATTTCCTATTTTACTAATAATATCTAACAAATTTAATGGAAAAGTATGGTTTGTGTAACTGGCAAAAGTGCGATGGGCAGCAGAAGTAGCCATTTTAAAATCAGGTTTAATCACTGTCATCCTTTTTACCAAATTTTTTATCGAAGAAATTGTTTATCAGCCCATCTATAGCATCTAATTGTGAATCATCTAATCCATCCATTTTTCTAGCTAAAATTTTTACCTTAGGTTTTGATGGTGTTGAATTCAAATCGATTGTTGTTGGATTGTCGCTTCTTCCTAAGATGTAATCAGTGGAGACGTTAAAATAGTTAGCCAATTTATCTAAAGTTTCACTAGTAACATTTGTCACGATCCCTCTTTCGTAGTTAGAGATATTTTCTCTTTTCATGCCTAGATAAGTTGCTAATTGTTCTTGGGATATTTTTTTATTAAGCCTAAGTTCTTTTAACCGTATAGCGAAATTACTCATTTAGCATACTCCTTTTTGTTATTAAATAAAAAAATTGAATTAACCTCTTGAGTAATTGATAATTACGTTGTATACTGATTTATGTAATTGGCAGTTACGTAAATTAAATATCTCTAAAAGGAGGTGGTAATTATGAATTCAACAAGAGAGTCGTTTAAAAAAATTCGAATCAAAAAGTCTTTAACTCAAAAAAAGTTAGCAGATCTTTCACATGTTACTGAGACAACTATCAGAAATATAGAGAATAAGAGAGTAAATCCAAGTTTTGAGCTCGCGATAAAACTATCTAAAATACTAGGGACGAATTTTGAAGAATTGTGGGATATAGATTTTAAATCAAACTAACTTTTTTTATATTATAAAACGTAATTGGCAATTACGCAAGTGGAAATTACTATTTTTTACAAAATTAGATAGGAGGAAACGGAATGAATCAACTAGAACAAACAATTATCAGTGTTGAAGTAGCAGGGATGGTCAAGCGTGATCACAAAGAGGTGCTACGTGATATTCGAAATATCATCAATCAATTAGGAGAGAGCAAAATTGCGCTGTCCAATTATTTCATCGAATCAACGTATATCAATTCTCAAAATAAGGAACAACCTTGCTTTGAATGCACCAAAAAAGGATGCGAGTTATACAGCACACGAATGACTGGAGCAAAAGGAACACAATTCGCGGTTGCTTATATTGAACGTTTTAATCAAATGGAGACTCATATCAAGCAGCAACTAGATACATCTAATCTTAGTCCAGAACTTCAATTCATGAATAGTGTGGTCAATCAGTTAGCTTCACAGGAACTGGCTACTAAGCAGTTGGAAACGAAAATCGACAGCGTGTCCGAGATCGTATCGTTGAATACACTTGATTGGCGAAAAAATGCCAATTCGTTAGTGAATCAGGTTGTACGTGTCCAAGGCGGTGGTGAAGCTCATAGAACTGTTCGTAACGAAATTTACAAAGAAGTAGAACGCCGAGCAGGAGCAAACCTTTCTCAGCGTGTAACCAATAAGCGTCGCCGCATGGCTGATGAAGGTGTATGTAAATCCAAACGTGACAAGTTGAATCAAGTTGATGCAATTGCAGATGATAAGAAGCTGGTCGAAATCTACCTATCTGTAGTGAAGGATTTTGCGATCAAGCATAAAGTATGGAACGACAATTTTTAGGAGGTTGAAATTATGAAGAAACCTACTTTAAAACAGTTGATTGAATCGGCTGAAAAGGTTGTAGATCCTGATGATTGGTATCGACAGGGCTTAGTTTTAAAGATGTTTCACGGAATGTCTAAAACAACATTGATCGACTACTGCAAAGAAATGGAAGAGATCGACGAATTCAAAGAAGGGATTCTTAAACCAGGTCATTCTACGACTTTCATTCATGTCCATACATTCATCTGGTTTCTACGATGGAAAGATGAAAACAAATATAGGACTAAAAAAGTATCACCAAAAGAAGTTTTAAAGGAGAGATCGGCATGAAAAAAATCAACCTTCAAACGATCCTGCTTTCGATGATCGCAATTCCAGTTTTCACGTTAGTCAATATTTGGCTGGCATACGGCTACATTCTACTTTTCTTTTTAGTGATCGGATGGGAAAAGAAAAAGCCAACCGAGGGGGCTGACTAGGTGATCTTTCTAAAAGTGGTTATTAATATTCTAATTCTAATTTTATTACTTGGATTCTCCATTGATTTTTTTCTTTATTTTCTGCAGAACGCTATCAATACTTTTTTTCTGATTGTCGGAAAAAATAAAGGAAAAAATAGCAATAAATGAAATCAAAGTGGTCGCTATAGAAAATTGAGTTTCATTTAAACAGAATAATAAAGTAATGACTATGGAAAATATAAAAAGAGTTTTGATTAAAATCCCCATAAAAACTATATCTTTATCGGTAACATCCTTATTTTTAATTTCTTTATATATCCAAAAAAGCGATATGTACAAAACGAATATCAAGGTAGACAGCATGCACATAAAACAGAATACTACAAATAATTTTGGAGTATTTAGAATTGCTATTTGTTCTGCTAATAGAGTTCCTTTCAAGTTCACACTTTTGAGAAATCTAAAAATAAGAAACAGTATGTAAATTGTAAAGGATGAAAAAATCGAAGTATACAGAAATTTTTTCAAATTATTTCACCATCCAGTTTTTAAACCATTATATCAAATTGAAAGGCGGTGAGGAGAGCATGAGTAGAAAAGAAAGGCTACAAATTGG
The DNA here is from genome assembly GCA_010014825.2 of Danaus melanippus. Lineage (NCBI taxonomy): Eukaryota > Metazoa > Arthropoda > Insecta > Lepidoptera > Nymphalidae > Danaus > Danaus melanippus. Next base: position 16,740 of record JAAAKD020005715.1, read on the forward strand.
GAAAACGATCGCTGATCGGTGGTATCAACGAAACGAATCAACGATCTTAGCAAAACAGAATATCGAGCGCAGGAAAGCGTGGAAACAAAAAAAGCTCACTACGCCGGCAAGCAATTAGTGAGCAAATGAAATTCGATTGGAGTTGATTATAACATGCTATCAGAAAAAGAGAAAGTAGCGCTAGACAAAAAAATAACCGAAGTTCCTGAACCGCTTGAAATTGAGCTAGAGACTCGTAAAAACGCTTTTGGTGAATCAGTTGAATTTTACCAAGATGACACGGGAGCGCCAATATATGACACTGACACGGTTTATCATTTGTTGATTGAGACAGAAACAGGTACAAAGGTATTTTTTGTACTATTCGAACGTGCCCAGGAGTTACTTGACGAATTTGAAGTGGAACTCGTAGCAGCAAAACTTTCAAAATACAGTGATGGTAAAACCTTCAAAAAGGAAAAGAAAGAGACACTGAAAGAAATGGAGGAGATATTTGGTGAGTGAGGAAAAGGAACTATCTTTTCATGAAAAATTTTGTCAACTAGTAATGAACTTGAACGCACCAAAAGACGTCGAGAACAACTTTGGACACTTTGATTATCGAACAGCAGAAGGGATTTTAAAAGCCGTTAAACTAGTCTGTTTAGAACTTAAATTAAAATACATCGTTGTTATGACGAATGAAGAAGTTGAAGTAAAAGAGGGCCGTTTCTATAAACGAGTAACTGCAACTATTACTGATGGAAAAGAGAAATATGTATCTACTTTTAGCGCTCGAGAGCCTGAAAACAAACCTAAAATGGATGAATCTCAAGTTAGTGGTTCGGCTTCTACTTACGCAAGAAAGTATGCCCTACAAAATTTACTGATGATTTCGGATGAAATAGATCCAGATTCTCTAGACAACAGCAATGAAGGTTTACCGAAACCAAAGCAAGCCAGCGAAGTTCAAATGAAGGCTGTCAGCGAACATGCCATGAAGCTAGCTAACAAACTTAATGAAGAGCCTAAAGCTTTTTGGAATCGTATTACGACGAATAAATTTGGGGAAAGTTTGGATTTGAAAAAAATGGATACCGCTCAAATGGCAACTTTGAACAGATACATGAACGAACTTGAAAAAGCACATTCGAAGAAGTGATCAGAATGAACAACCTTTCGTATCTGACAAAAATAACAAAAATTTCTGGAAGAAAAATTATTTTAGAACTCAAAGAAGAACTGAACATCGAAAGATTGAAGACGATTTGCAACGGATTTGATGGCGAGAGACAGGCGGAGCTTTTCATCAAAGATCCACGAGGCTTCACTTCGCAACAGAGACGCTTTGTATTCGCTCTAATACAGGATATATACATTTATACTGGAGAACCGTTGGAAAGCCTCAAAGACGTGTTCTATTGGCAATTCAGATACTTCACAGGTAAGAACATTAGTTTATCTAATGAATCTGAAAACTCAGTAGATGAAATAGCAACGCTTGCGGAACTTATCTTAGACTTCATTTTCGAGAATGATATCCCATTCAGAGAAGGGTATGAAATAGCTCCTCAGAATCAGGAGTATTACTTCTACAAATGTGTCATGGCCCGTAAATGTTGCATCTGCGGTAAGCCTGCAGATATCTGCCATATAGAAACAGTCGGAGTCGGCCGGAATCGTAGGAAGATTGATCATACGAAACATACTTTTTACGCTGGGTGTCGAAAGCACCACAGTGAAGAGCATCAAATAGGGACACAAAACTTTTTAAATAAGTATCAAATTATCCCAACCAAGTTAAACGCAGAAGCAGTGAAGCAGTTGGGGATATGAGAGGTGCAACTTGGTAAATCATAGAGGATATTACGCAATAATACCAGCCGAAATACGATATGACGATTCATTAATACCTAGCGCCAAACTTCTATACGGTGAAATAACAGCTTTATGTAACGATAAAGGCTACTGTTGGGCAAGTAATGACTATTTTGCAAGACAGTACGGTGTAAGTAAACCCACTATTCAAAATTGGCTTAAATCCTTAGAGAGCCGGGGGTATATCTATCGGCAAGTAAAGCACAAAGAGGGTAGTAAAGAAATCGAGGCCAGGTATATAAGAATTCTTGGTGGGGGTCACCAAGAAAATTTGGTGGGGGGTCACCAAGAAATCTATCAAGATAATAATACATCTATTAATAATACAAAAGAATATATAGGAGATTTACCGCCTTCGAAAACGAAGGCTAAGCCTACGCGTCATAAATACGGGGAATACAAAAATGTTTTATTAAGTGATGAACAGTTTGAGAAGCTGAAAAAAGAATTCCCTGCTGATTGGGAAGCGCGTATAGAAAGAGTGTCCTCTTACTGTGAATCCACAGGCAAGTCATATAAGAACTATTTTGCAACGATTAAGAATTGGGCGAAAAAAGATCATACGGGTAATAGGTATGGGAACAAGAGAGTTGAGAAATTGCCTAGTAATATAACTGAAACACCAAAGAAAGTTGAACCAGAAATAGATTGGGTGGCTGAGGCAGAAAGATCTCTCGCTGAAAGAGGTGAGAATAGTGAATGACTTTGAACTGTTGAAGGCTGTTCATAACAAGTTGCCACAAGCCTATAAAGAAGTGCAGGTCCCATATCTAAAACGCTATAGCCAGTTTCTCGCTCAAGGTGGAAGCTTTACAGATGAACGAGCGAAACAACTATTCAGACAGTATTGGGTGGGTTACTTTATCTTTCACTATCAGCAAAAAAAGAAAGAATATGACTTTTGGGAATTAAACGCCCGACCATATGAGGTGCAACTTGAATTTGCTAAGAAAATGTATGCGCAACTTGTGTAATCCAACGAAAGATGAAGGAGAAAGAATGAGTCTTTACACACTATATTTAGAACCCAAACCGCAGTCAAGACCTCGATTTGGGAGAAACAGAGCTTATGAAGACGGGAAAATGACGCAATGGAAAAGAAATTGCGTGAGTCAATTGCGATTACTGAATCCTAAAATAATCCCAAATGGGCCTGTATACGTTTCTATGACCTTTTATATCTATCCCGCCTAAACGAATAGCAGAGGTGAAAAAGAAACGGTTAGAACTCGAATCAGAGACGATCTATGTAGACAAGCGACCAGACATTGATAATTACATCAAAGCTATTTTGGACTGTAGTAACGAAATCCTTTTTAAGGATGATGGGCAAGTCGCAGCAGTGTCAT
>JAAAKD020005842.1:0-19933 GCA_010014825.2 Danaus melanippus
GAGGACACAGATCTAGAAGCTGAAATCATTCAGGTCTTTCAGGAGAACCGCAAAGCCTATGGCACAAGAAGAATTAAGCCTCTCCTTAAACAAAAGGTAAGTCGACGAAAAATCGCTCAAATCATGAGAAAATACAATCTGGTTTCTGTCTACACAAAGCGTAAGTTTAGAGCACAGAAAAGCTCAGTCAATAATGCAAACATAGAAAATGTACTGGAGAGGCAGTTCAAGGATAAACGAGAACTTGAAGTCCTTGTGTCCGACTTAACTTATGTGGATGTTCTTGGCAACTGGAATTATGTCTGCTTGGTGCTGGATTTATTTAATCGTGAAATTGTCGGGCATGCAGTGGGCGAACATAAAAGCGCAGAACTTGTTCAAGAAGCGCTATCTACTATTCCTTATGACTGTTCCAAAATCCAGATGTTTCACACAGACAGAGCTAAGGAGTTTGATAACACTAAAATTGAAGAGTTTCTGTCTGCCTTCCATATACAACGCTCCCTAAGCCACAAAGGGACGCCTCATGACAATGCCGTAGCTGAATCAACATACAAGGCCTTTAAGGCTGAATTCGTCTATCAAGAGCACTTTGAGACGCTGGAGGAGCTCAAAGCAAAAACTTTCGACTTTGTGCACTAGTGGAATAATAAGCGATTACACAGTACTCTGAATTACAAAACGCCTGCTCAACTCAGAGCTCAACATGTTTAAAAAACACCTCTTATTTTTTTGTCTAGTTTACTGTTGACATTCCATTAGTTTGAAAAACTCCTTTAAAGGCCTACCCTCCATTTTCTTGAACCCCTTTTACTTTTTTAGACCAAACGACAAGGTTAACATCGTAACAAACTGGGAGTCTAGGATAACTATTGTATTCTTCATCACTGACTGTAATTTCTTCTACCGTGTATTCCCCCTGCCATTTTTTATTGGAAAGCTCCTCTACACTTGCATTTTGATGATTAAGTTTAACATTGAAGATTTGGTGCTGTGCAAATGTAAAAGCAGAATATATCAGATAAACAATTAATCCTATAACACCAAGAACACTCCAAATTGCTGCATCATCATCACTCATTGGCATAAAAACTGGAATCATATTTCCTCCTTGCAAATAAAAAAACTCAAAGGAATTTTTTTCTCTTCGAGTTTTTAACTACATTCTATTTAATTTATAACTTCCGTTTTATTATCATACTGCCTCTGTTGCCCAGCGAATCACATGTCCTTCAAACATTAAATTCTCCATCTCTGAGCCGTAATATATACTTGTTGCATATTGTTGAGCTTCGGCATAGGTATTGAAGACTTGACGATATCTAACTGCTCCATCAACATATACAACACCTGCATAACGAACAGTTGGCTGTGGAGTGGGAGCTGGTGTTGGTTTATCATTATTTCCATTATTGTTGTTATTGTTATTAGAATTGTTGTTTGCGTTATTATTTCCATTGTTGGAATTGTTATTCCCTTGATTAGCCCCATTGGAATTAGTATTAGTTCCTGTGTTAGCACTTGTACCGCCTCCGTTATAAGAAGGAGTTACGTTTGAACTTGTAGAACTATTAGAGTTGTTTTCTGGAGTATTTTGAGCGGTTTGTTGATTAGAAGTATTCGCAACATCCGCTTTTTGAGTTTCTTGTGAGCTTTGTTGTTTAGCTTGAGCAGATTTGGCAGCTTCTTGCGCTTGTTTATTACTTTCGTCAAAGAGTTTTTGAAGTTGAGCTTTTACGCTGGCGTCATTTTTATCAGTTAAAGCATTAATTGCGGACTGAGCAACTTTTTGTTTATTGGCATCAGTCGCATGGGCTTGATAATCTTTAACTGCTGCTTGAGCTTTTTTAATAAGCGCAAGACGATTATTTAGTTCTTTGACCAAATCAGCATCTTTTGTTTTTTCTTTTTGGTCTGTCAATTTAGCAATCGCATCATTGACCGCTTTTATTGAAGCATCACTAGGATTTTTGGTTGCTATATCTAAAAGTGTCGCAACTTGTTTTTGTTGGGCTGCTTCTTTTTCTTTAGCTAATTGTTTAGCTTTTGCTTCTTTATCAGCCTTAACTTTAGCATCGTGTGCTTTAGTTTTAGCCACTTGTTGGGCATGGACAGTATTACTATGGTTGATAACTCCCACAGATATTCCCCCAATAGCTAAAATAATTACCGCTCCAGTCGAAATCATTTGTTTTTTGGTTAATTTTTTCACTTTTAGTACTCCTAAAATCTAATTTATTTATTTATTTATTTTTTTTGTAACTCTTTTATTATAAATTAATTCTACTAAAATACTAAATCCTTTGCAATATCAAAAGTGCCCCTAAATTATTTGTTGTTTCGCAACCATTTCGTAATAATTTCAGAATCTCAAAAATAAGATGTTTTGGTAGAGCAGCATCTCAAACCTCAGTCAAAGCCCTATTCGGTCACTCTGCTGATTCCTGCTTATGTAATTCACACAAGTATTGTACCGCCTAATAAAAAAATTTGTTGTAGACTGCCACTTCACTTCCACATAAAAAAAGAGCTGACTAAAAGTCAACTCTTTGCAATCCAGATTCAAGGCTATTATTGTTTAATGAAAGTTTTCCCAAAAATTACGATAGAATTATTTGTTTTTGTAAACTCGACTGTCTGTTTCTTGTTTGTTTTACCACCATATGACGTTTGCTCATCTTTAATAATAAGCTTATTACCCTTGATTTCATAAGTTCCCGTTGCTCCATCAGAATTTTCACTCTGCGCCCCGCCATCAACGATAATCTTATCTCCTTTAAACGTCAATTCATAAGGCGCAACATCATCCGATGCTTTGTAGGTACCATTTAATTCAGAGGATTTACCTTTACCACAAGCTCCTAGTGAAAATAAAACTACCAAAATTAATCCTGATAAAATAACTTTTTTCATATACTTCTCCTATTTTTAATTGATTAAATTCCCCTTTATTATAAACAATTGTTTATGAGAAAGCAATTAAGTTATAGGTATATCTGTCCAAGATAGCTTTAAATTCTATCATTCATTTTAATTTTTCGCTTGTCACATTAAACTTTATTATCCTATGTTCGAGAGCCTCTGTAATAGTCGGGGCTTCCCCTAATACCTCAGCTGTAATTACAATTGCCTCACCATTATGATCTAATAATATTTTCGCAATCTCTGAAGTAACTTTCTTTGTGATAAATCGTTCAATCGGTCGTGCACCATTACTCTTGTCGCTTCCATTATCAACCAGGTAATCCAATAAGCGGTCATCATATTTAAAGTAAGCATATTGTTTGGATGATCGTCTTTGGAGAATCTCAAGATTTTTTATTGCAATTTCTCTAATTATTTTCTTGTCTAACATATTAAAAATAATTTTTTCGCCAATTCGATTCAAAAATTCTGGTCTAAAATCATTCATTAAAGCATTTGTAATTCGTTGTAAAAATTGCATTTGATCACGTTCTGATAGATTCGTTCCCATAATTTCAGCATTATTCTTAATCATCTCTGCACCAGAATTCGTTGTCATGATAATGATTGTATTCTTAAATGATATAAGCCGACCGCGGCCATCTGTTAAACGTCCATCGTCCAATATCTAAAGAAATAAATCATGAACTTCCCGATTTCCTTTTTCAATCTCATCAATTAAAACTACTGAGTAAGGTTTTAACTTAACTGCTTCAGTTAATGTCCCCTTTATTCTTCGTGTTCCAATTAATTTTTCACTCGAACCCTTTTGTGAATATTCACTCATATCCAGTCGAATCATTGCATGTTCGTCTCCAAACATTGCCTCAGCTAAAGCTTTACCCAATTCTGTTTTACCTACGCCTGTAGTTCCTAAAAAGGCAAAACTTGCTAAGGGCCTCTCTTTATTTTGAATTCCAGCACGTGCAATCGTTACTGCATTGACAACATCTCGAATTGCTGCATCTTGACCTTTCACTCGATATTTTAAAATTTCTTCGAGTTGTTCCAACTTAATATTTTCATCTTTTAATATGGCAGTAACTGGAATCCCTTTTAATTCTTGGATCATCAAAGCAATCTCTTTTTTGCTTATAGAGGGCTTTCCCTTAAAACTAGCCCTTGCACAAGCACCATCAATCAAATCAAACGCTTTATCTGGAAAATTGAGTTCTGGAATATAGCGTTCGGCTAGTTTAACACTACTTTGAATCGCAGAAGGTTTAATTCGCACATCATGAAAATTCTCAAATTTAGATTTGACACCAGTTAAAATGGCTAGGGTATCTTTAGCTGAGGGCTCTAACACAATAATTTTTTGGAACCGCCGTTCCATAGCTGCGTCCTCTTCGATATAGTCATGAAATTCATCAGCGGTAGTAGCGCCAATCAACTGAATTTCTCCTCTGGATAATGCGGGTTTAATAATATTAGCCGCATCAAGTGCACCTTGAGTATGTCCGGCTCCCATAATTCCGTGTATTTCATCAATAAATAACAAATTATCTGCTTTGTTATCCTTTAGTTCCATAATAATTTTTTTAAATTTTGAAACAAATCCCCCATCATCCATACTAAGAAGGCTCGCTAGTTCAAGACTTCTTACCTTAACATCTTTAAACTTTCTAGAAACTTCCCCTCTTACAATTTGAGCTGCTATCCCTTCAACAATTGCTGTTTTTCCTACTCCCGCATCCCCCACCAAAATAGGACTATTTTTAGTCATACAAGAAAGTGCAGCAAACGTTGCCTGCACTTCTTTATCTCGTCCAATAATTGTAAAATTTTCGATTTTTTGAGCGACTTTCTCAGTTAGATTTTCTGTATATTTATCTAAATATGGAGTATCAGTCATCATAATTCTCATCATCGTTTTCTTCAGCATCTCGAATCGCCTGAGCCTTTGCTTCGGCTAATAGACTAGCCTCTTCAAGTTTTCTTTGTTCATCAGGGGATGAGTTTAGAGTGCTAGGCTCTTGTTTTTGAGAAAGAATCCCATTTGACTCACCTTCTGGGGTTTCTTCTTCATTTAGGGGAACTTCCGCAAGAAGTTGCTCATCTTTTTGCGCAACTTCTTGTGCAGCTTCATTAGTTCTATCAGCAGATTGTTCGTTATTTTCTAATTTTTCATTTTCGGCCCATCCCTGAAATGCTGGGTGTTCAGTTATTGTCCCAGATTTCTCCACTATCTCAGAGTTATCAACCAAATCTTCTTCTGAAATATGAGCAGAAAATTTTGGAACTTCTAACGAAACTGGCTTTGGATCAGGACTATTAGTTAATTCACTGGTCATTCTTTCAAATACTGAAAAATCAAGTTGAGGATATTCTAAATTGTTTGGTAATTTATCTTCGCCTATTTTCTTCAAGTTAGCCGAATGCACACCTTGGGAAGCTTCTGGAGATTGTATTTCTTCATCTTGTTTTTCAAAAATAATATAATCAGCCATTTCATCCAATAAATCTAACGTATCATTTACTCCAGCTTGATATGTAAAATCATTTTTTTCTTGAGCTTTTTTAATGCCGCTTTAAGTTCTTTTTTATAATACATATTATTTATTTTGTCCTTTCACAGTTGTCATTATTTCATTTTTAATTTCTTGTAAAAATTCTTCAGCCCTCAATTTACCTTCTCCAATTAGTTTCAGAGTTATTTCCCACTCAGAAGTCTTCTCTGGATTAGCAAAATTACTACCTAACTCTTCTAAAGCCTGGATTGTTTTTTGTGCCTTTTCCAATGGACTATATTGTCCTGTCTTCTTATCGAGAGAAATAAATCCATCTCGCACTAGGCCTGCAAGAGTGGTTGCTCGAGTTGCACTTGTTCCAAGTCCATACTTAACAAGTACCGTTTTCAGCATTGTCGCTTCCGTCAAGCGGGCTGGGGGTTGAGTCTTGCCTTTGACCAAAGCATTTTCTACTTTAACTAGCTCTCCCTCTTTATAAATCGGAAGAATTATTTTTTCATTTTTATTCTTCGATTGTAAAGCATATTGATGCCATCCTTCTTTTAAAATCACCACACCAGTTACTGAAAGTTCTTGCCCATTGTCAATTTTAACTTGTGTTTTTGCAATAACTTGATCACTCGAAAACATCATTAATGTCCGCTTAACTACTGTTTCATATATGAGACGTTCATCATGTGATAAAGTTTCCAAATCTGGTAATATTTCAGTTGGAATCAAAGCATAATGCTCTTTAACATTATTAGTATTCACATATTTTTTTCGAGCTTCTAGATGAGTTGGTTCAAAGTCTATACCTACAAGCGCTTGATAGGCTTTGAGCTTCACTTTCAAATATGCAAATTCATACTCAGTAATCAACTTACTATCCGTTCTTGGATAACTCATGATTTTCTTTTGATAGAGTTCTGCTACAACTGCCAAAGTCTGTTCCGCACTAAATTGATAATGTTGACTCATATAGGATTGTAAATTAGTTAAATTAAATAGATTAGGAGCTTTACGATTTTCAGTACTTTGATTTACTTCTAGTACTTTTGCTACCTTTTCTAGCTTTTCCAAATCACGCTTTGCTTCACTTTCTCCCAAATTATTTTTATCTCCCCCATAAACTTGTTGATTAGTGAAAGTGATCCCTTGAGAGTCCACTACTTCAATTTTCCATAAATCTTTTGATACATGGTTAGAAATTGCAAGATCATTATCAATAATTAATTTCATTACAGGGGCTTTAACTCGCCCAACTGAAAGCCGCTCAAATTTCTTTTTACTTGATTTTCTATTCTTAGATACTATCTCTTCAAGCATTCCTTTTGATTTTAAATGGGATCGAACTAAAGGAGTTAAGTTTGCAACACCTACTAACCAATCCGCAGTTCGCCTTGCATCTGCTTCTATATAAAAATTTTAAGTTTCATTTGCTAGGCGCAATGATTCATAGGCTTTTTTTATTCAATCTTTTGTCAACGAATTGGCCCATAAACGATATTTTACCTTTTTTTCAAATTCAGGAAACTGAGACAATAATGTATAAAAAATGCTTTCGCCTTCTCGATCCGGATCTGTCCCTACAATTATTTCATCAGCCCATGACATTTCTTTTTTGAGGTTATCATACAAAAATTTAATACGCTTTAAATGACTGTCACGTTCCGCCTTTGTTTGCCCTTGAGCTTTAAAACCATAAATAATCTCTTCAGGAAAATAAGGAGCGGTTCCTTATAAGCTGGCTCGATATCGTTCACAATATCCAATAAATGACCTGCGGCAGGGGCAATATGTAAATTTAAACTAGAAAGAATATAGGTTGCTCCAGATTTTGTGAATTTCCCCAATGCTGTTGCATAACTGCTAGCTTGAGAATTTTTTTCTGCTACTATCAATCGTTTAATAATAATCACCCCCAATCTCCAACTCCATTTCTGGTTCGTCAGTTCCTTGCTTTTGAGCTAAGTGCAAAATTAAACCAACTTGGCGTTTCCAAGCATCAAAAGAGTTCAGACGGTCAATTAAACTAAAGGTTCCATCTACACTTTCATAAAAAATTGCTAAGTCAATTTGTGACACAGCTTTTACTATTACTCTTTTCATTATAAAATCATCCTTTTTCTAATTATTTGTTGATTTTATCACGACTTTCAAAAACTTGTTGTACTATGCCACTTCACTTCTACATCAAATTGTAATAAAAAACCACTTAGTACAAACTAAGTAATCTTTTTTATTTCTACTTTTTTTTAGGTAAAGGCACAACTTGATTTGACTTATTGACAATCCTACGAGTTTGTTGCTGACTTAACTTTTTAGCATCATTCCAATCTTTTCCTTCAAAAGGAGGGTCAATTTTTATTTTTGTTCCTTTGTCCAAACACTCTTGTATTTTCATTGGTGGATTCAATAATTTTTCAAAAGCAACTTTTGAATTAGGAGAAGAGAAGGTCAATGTCGCTATTTGATTAATTACACGGTAATCTCTGATAATAGGGTTTTTTACTACTTTCTGGATCACTTAGTTGTTCTAACTTCTCAATAAAACCATCTCCATTTGTTGCATTTTTTAAATCAACTTTTAATATTTTACTCCCCCAATCGTCTATTTGTTTGATGCCATATGTTTTTTTTATTCCTTGAATTTTTTCAATAAATGCTTTTCCTCCTTTATCGTCATCAACAGCTAACACTAGTTCGTCTGGCAATCTGCTGTAACGTTTCTCATATCGCTCTATACTGCTAATAAGAATGTTATCTTTCACCCCTTCAACAGACTGGTAGTTCACATTAGTATCCTTGCCAAATTGATGTTTATGTAAGTCATAATAGCTAATTAAATCGATAGAACTCTCGCAAAAAATCATTACTCCTTTTTCAGCTTCTGGTTGACCGCTTCTGAAATTAAAACCGTGTCCAGTTGTTGAATTCGACCAAATTTGCTTTTTATATTGTCGCTGATTATCTTGTATGTTCTTACTTTCTTGGATTGCAAGCGCTTTGCTATTCGCTATTCCATGGGCTAAAAACTCCTTACTCCCTTTACGTGAGAGCGTCCATCCTGTTTGAATCTGTCCATCATCAACTTTGACTTCAAAAGTCTTTGTTTCATAACTAAAGGGTTTTGTTCCTTGAAGTGTCATACCTATATCCTTGTTACCATCAGCCCATATAAATGCAACCTCACCGTTCCTTGTTTGTTTAATAAGTCCGCTTTGAGCAAGGTTTTTGATAGTTGAAACATCAAGTTTTCTTTCATTAACTAGATAAGGTAAAATCTTATTCAGCTGATTCCCCTCTTCAAAAATACCTGGCATAGCAAAAGGTTGAACTTCATAATTTATTTTTAAACTTCCTGAACCATCCACTGCAATAATCTTATTGACTGCTTGTTTAAAGCCTATACCGTCAATATATTGAGCAAAGTCAATCACATCTCCACCAGCATCACTAGCTGGATCATAATCCTTAAATATATTTTTTCTGACAGAAAATTTAACTTTAGGATGATCAACTAATTCATATTCGTCTGAGGAGTTCTTTTTCAAAGGAATTCCATAAAACGTGGCAAAATCTAAAATACTCGTATTTTTTGCTTGTTTTTTCATCTCATCCGTAATTCTTCCGATCTTAACAGACTTGTTTTCAACTGTAGTATAGCTTTTATCTTGTTTTTCTACCTGTGCTGGCGTAGAGATTCGATTATTTTCAGACTTCCTTTTCTCTATCTTCTCTCTTATTTGCGTCATTTCCTCAATACTGACTTCTTCACCTGTCATTTCTCCTAAACGTCTTGCTATTGATGTTATCTCTTCTTGGGGGTATTGCTCTTTATATCGTTTGTAGGCTTCTTGATACTCAGCACCCATTCGATCAATATTAATATATTCTGGATTAACAAGTTCACCACCATGCTCATGGAAATCCTTAACTATTTCTTCTAGCCTTTTTTCTTCATGATTCGGTTGGACATTTTTCACGATATTACGCTTTATCTTTTCAACTCCTTCCGGAAACAGTGGAACTGTAGACCAAAGATAATCTCTTGAATTTGAAGGATACTTTTCAATCTCTATTACATATTTTTCAAACTCCGATTGAATTTGGTCATGACGTTCATTAATTAAGATATTCTGCTTTCTCGGAAGGGTATTATCAATTTTAATTACTGATTCAATTGGAACATAAATCGCTTTCTGAAAATTTAATCCTGGTCTTACGAAATGCCGATTTTTAGTGTCGAATGGAGTTTCAAAAAAAGCACCTTCGGGTTTCTTTTTTCCGAGGTTAGCCCTCAATGGAATATACCAATTTGTACTTTCATCATACAAACCGACATAACTCCTTGTCGCTTTATCCATTAATTCTTCACTCCCTGTCCTTGCAACTGTCTCGGCAATAAATTTTGGTTGGATTGTAACTAATTTATAATTTGACATTCTACTGCTCCTTTGATAAAATATAAAATAATTAAAAGAGAAAATCGTACACGCAGAACACGCGGTTAAGCTGTTCCATTAGAGAAGGCGATATTCTCTTTTTTTTTGCTTTTAAATAATACACAGGAAATTACATGAGAAGAGATGTAATTTCTTGTGTATTTTCTTTTTCTAACGTCCTAACTTTGGTAAGTCTATTTTGGGCATTTGATCTTTTCCTCGTGCCTCTATCGCTGGATTAATTTGTTTAATTACGTTGGAAAATTTTTGCACTATTTCTTGTTTTATAAATTTATCATCCATCACATCCATGTTAAATGAATTCCTATCCCAATCAAAATTGACTTTTCCAAATTCTCTTTTATCTTCATCCCCTTTTTTTAAGATAGAAAGATATCGATTTGAAACTTCAGTGTTGATTTTTACAAAATATTGTCCTTTTGTATTAGAATTCGCCTCTAATTGTTCGGCAAACAATTCCGCACCAATGATTAGTACTTGGTTTTCTCGAGTAAACTCTTTAAGATTTTGATTTTGATCTATTTCATAATTCTTGACATTGGCTTTTTGGAAATCTACTTTGGTTGGATTAATAAATAAATCACTTGGTATATGCTGTTTGCCAATTTCTCCACCATTCCGAACATTATTTGTTACATATTCTGTCAGCATATCAATTCCTCTTTCATCAATTGATTCTCTGAGTTCTGGATTATGTAGAACTTCACCAATTGTCCCCAAATAGTTAGGCTTACCCAATCCCCCATAAGTATAGAGTAGCTCTTTTTCATAATCATTTTGATTTGTCATTTGATTAGAAATTGTTTTAATTTCTTTTTGAGAGTCATAAATTGTTTTTAAGTCAACCTGGTTATTCATTTCATTTTCCTTTTCTTGCTCATTTAAAATTTGAATCACACTTGAATTTGAAGGTAGTAGGATTCTCTCTGAAGTAATTTCAAGATTTTGTTCTCTGAGAATCTTTTGTACTTTAGGTCTCAGTGGTTTAAATTCACTCATTTCACCTTTTTTATCCATAACGCTAACTAGCCATTCGCCACCAATTTGTTGCGCATATAGGTAACCATTATTATCTGAACCCCTATAAGGTGTGAATGGATGTTTTTCCAACGTTACAGGATTTTTAACCCATCCTTCTTTTGCAGATAGGCTCCAATTCGTCCTGGGTCTGATGTTACTCTCATTAAAACCTTGGTTTTCTCCATTTTTATTAATTGTAAGATAATTAAATGTACGAATTTCTTCTAAATTTTGAGCTAAAAATATTTCTCCTTCAAAAAAAGGTTCATTGCCGGCTGGAATATATGTCGAACTGTATGGGAGTTCAGCATCAAATCCTAATAAACCCAACTTCTTTAAATCCTTACTATATGCAGCCCAAAGTTCTTCGTCAGTATCAAAATTTAGTGTCCTAACTTCTGAACCCAGCGAACGTAAAGGAAAGCTTTGGTCAATGAGCTTTTGAATTTTTTCTTCCTCTGAATAATGTTGAACTAAAGTAATGCCTGTATTGGCAATACCTCCATCTAGGGCAACATAGATTCCTTGATAAGTACCATCTATCTGTTCTTTAAATATTGCAGCTCTAGTCCCCATCTGATTTCTCCTAACGTTTCATAATTTTATTTTGCGTAATATGTTGTGTAGAATTATGCACAACATTATCCTTATTAAACTGTTCTAAATTTTTATTCATTGGCAAACCATAGCGTCTAATGTTCTCTCTTTGAAAACCTTTTATCTTTGGATCAACATAATAATTTTTTAACTTCAAATACTCTGAACTCGCAAAATTTGATTCCATTAAACTTTCTTTATCTTTTATTTTTGCAACAATTTCAGGATTTGAAGTTCCATCGTAAAAATAAACCTTAATTGGATAACTATCCTCATTTTTATTTTCGAAATTTTGCCTCATTGATAATTTTTCTTCGGTCATTTTTCATCTCCCAATTCCAGGTCCTTGCGCAATATTTTGCGTGTTTTTCTTTTGTGATTGTTTTTGGTTTGTGATTTTTTGAACCTTTTTTAATTCTGGATCAAGATTTGCATCAATTGTTTTGATCATTGACTTCGCTGTATCTTGTACGTTAGAAAGACTTTTGTTCAATTCCTTATCATCAAAAATTTCGGCATTCTTTGTCCATTGAGCAATATACGGAATAGACTTCTCTTTTGTATCTATACCATAATGACTTGCTACAACATATGCCGTCATTTCAGCTTCAAGTTCCTGTCTAGAATATTGGTCGTTTCCAAAAGTTGCTCCTGATTTTTGATGGAGTGTTGCATGAGTTAGCTCATGAATCAAGGTCGTAACGTTTTCACTTGAGGTATTTAAATGATTCATAATGACCTTATTCTCATTTGGGTAAAAGGCCCCATGAGCGTTTCCTAAAATGTTTTCCTGTCCTGCTTTCGTAGTTTCAATTTTTATAGGCGTTTTAAGCGACTGACCATATATTTCGAGCCCTTCTTCCAGTGCTTTAGTTATTTTTATATCGTGTTCAAAATTTATGTGACGATTTGGCAGTACCTTAGGAAGGAATTCTGGTTTAATATTAGTTTGTGAAATTTCAAAAACTTTATATGAAGTAAAACCTAAATGTTTTTTTACCTCAATTTTCCCCGAATTAACTTTTTCTTTTTCTTCTGCCGACCAATATTTTTCAAAGTGTGGCTGAATTCTACCCAAACGCTCTTTTAAAAAATAGCGTTCTTCAATAGGACGTAACAATGAAATTTGAGAACTTTCGCCTGCTCGAACTGAAAGTTGATCCCATTTAAACGTTTTTGTCTTCCCTGACTTTTTATCTATGACTGTACGTGTTACGACATCAAAATTCTCAGATTTAATCCCTAATACTTTAGGCATATTCTTCTTATCATCTTTTGTTTTTCCGTTCCACTGATCATAAGTTGCGACTGCATTTGCTCCCTGCCATTGAGAATGAACCAATGCAATGTTCCGAGGACTGAGTTCTGGAAATTTACTCATAAATACTAGATAATCAGCGATTTCTTCAGGATTTTTTGACCAAGTTTTTACTAACTCAAGTGCAAATTTTGAGAGTTCTCCTGGATCTTTTGGAATTGGTTCTTTTTCTGCAATTTTTCCTATAGCTTGTGTATCTTCGTGCGTAACTTGTTGTGTATTTCCTTCTCTATCCATTGCCTTTTCCTTTTTAGTTATTTGACCTCTAAGTATTTTTGCTTGATTTCTATGATAATCTCTCCTTTTTTGCGCATTTTCTTTTGCTTTTTCTAAGTCTACAAATTTAAATACTGAACTAGAAATACTAGCTTCTAATTGCTTTAGAAGCAACTGTCTTTCAATTTTCTTTTTCTCAGCATATTGCTCATGCGATTGGATAATTTTTAATTCTTTTTGAGCTATTATATTTTTTATCTCTTGATTTTCACGTTGTGCATATTCTAGTAACTGCTCCAGGTTTTCAAAATTTTCATGAAGATATTGTCCAAATTCAAATTCTGTTTTACCTACCTTATTCCCTTTAATCAAAAACTCTGTTTTTGGTTTATTAAAAAGTTCACCCGTTTTTCGATTATGCGTACTCTGAGAAATTGAGAATAGTTGTAGTTTATCTTCAACGTGATAACTATCTGTGAAAAGTAGTCGTGCCACATGTTCTTTACGTGTATAGACCGCCTGAAGTTTATCTTCATTATTTTGATAATATCCCGAATAATTGAGTAACTTCTCTAATACTAATGCGGAACGCTGCTCTGTAACCTTTCGTTTTTGGGTCACATTTGGTATAAAACCTAATAAGCTTTGACCAATTTCAATTTGTTCCATAAAAAAATCCCTTCCTTAAGTACTAAGGAAAGGATATTATGATTTAATTTTTTTTGTTGCGGAATGCCAATTCACTTCTCAAAATGTTGCGCAATAATATCTTATTTAGATAAACTTTTAACTTCTAGTGTTTCCATATACTTTTTCTCTAAAAAAAGAAAATGGCTATCATACTGTATAGACATTTTCTTTCTAATTATTTTTTACTAAACATCAAACATATACTATATCAAGCCCATATATTTCCCACATACCATGAAGCTCCTGCCACAAAAGGTGCATAGGTCCAAGCAGCACTACTATTATATGGAGGATTAATATAAGTCCCTTCGCCAGGGTTAACTACTGTTCCATGAGTCGGATTATTCCATACTTCAGATCCGCCAATGTACATACTATCTCTTTTTGATATCCAATAAAGAAGGTCTACTGACGGATTTGTGGTTTTGTATGCATAAGGGGTATAATGAATTCCACCATAATTAACATCCCAAACTCCAGCTGCATAAGCATCATGGCCTAATTTCATCTCATAGATTGGAGGAACCGACCCATCTTCTCTTTTAAGAATAGAAGCCTCAACAATATTTAAGTTTCCACTCATTTTCAAATTTTTCAACGTCTTGGCATCAGGATTGTTGTCAGAATCTAAAGTAGCGATTTCTTTGTTGTTTTCAGTAATTGTGACCTTCCCATGGACATATACTCCACCAGGTATTTTAATAAGCGTATCTGAATCCTTTACCTTATCATTATTTAGCAATACATTAGGGATTTCTTGATTTGTTTCTTTTTTTGAATCTGCATGAGCAGTACACGCTCCAATAATTGTAAGCACTAAAATACTTCCTATAGCAATAAATTTTTTCATTGTTTTCCTTTCTTATTTTAAAATGAGGGATTTGCTTTCAAATCATGAAGAATTACCCCACCACCTTTATTATTAGTCCCTCCAGATACATAAGAGATGTTAAATGTAATTCCGAAATTAGGTTTATCTTGAATCACACGAATATACAAGAAACCAGAATAACTCCCCTTACCATCCACAACAATCTTTGCTGGATACTCTTCAATGATTAAGTCTGTCAGAGAATGTAGAGATTCTGTGAGCAACTGTTGGGCAGTTATTCTATTCTTGATATACTCTTTCAAGTCAACGTTATTATTGGTTTTATTGATAAATTTAAAAGGGACTTTTAATAGTTGATTTCCGGAATTATCTTTTTCGAGACTCCAATTTTCAATAATAAACTCACTCTTTGTTCCGATGAAATCTTTCCGGTTTGGGGCCTCAGGATCTGATTGTTCAACAAGCAGTTCCCCTTTTTTTACTTCATCTCTCATATTCCTATAGCTGAGGTAACTTTCTTCATCAGGGAAACTGTCTCGTCCTGCTTCTTTTCTAGATGTGGATGATTTGGAATCTGTACTATTAGATGTTATTGAAGGTGCTGTATTTGAAGCTTCTTTGTCTGATTTGCTAGCTAGAGCAATTGTGGTTACACCTGCCAGTACAGCCAAAGAGCTTAGAGTTAAAACTATTTTATTTTTTCCAATTTTTTTCATTCTTTTTTCCTTTTATGGCGTTAGAGAGAAAGTAGTAACTAAGTGTTCACTTCCTTCAAAGGGATTACCATTTTTATCTAGAATTCTAAGGTTTAAAACAGGGTGTTTAATTCCCACTGCCTTCATTTTGTTTAAAATTTTATCTGAATAGGGACGAATTTTCACTTTTATTTCATCAAAAGATTGTTGAGTCATTGGGGAAACTTGTTCTAATTTCAATATTAATTCGTATTCGTTTGTTTTTTTAGATCCCACGGGAACCCCACCAACTTCATAAGAGGTATTTTTCCCAAAAATGCTTTTTAATTCTTCATAGTTATCTTGAGCTGGTTTAGTAGCAATATTAAACTGTTCTAATTGAGTTAAGGGTTTATTTGTATCTTTTGTTTTATTACATGCTCCAAGTACCATAAACAAAGATAGAAAGAGTGTAAAAAGAGATATTTTTTTCATGACTTTAGTATATAACATAAAGCTATGAAAATCAAACAGCCGCAACAAGGAGCATTGCTGCTCCAAATACTGCAATAATCCCGCCCGCTGCAATAGCAGTACAAACTACTTCCGATTGCTGGAGAGACATTCCAGAGAAGACTTCCAACACTCTGATAAGATTTAGTTCTACAGCATTCTAATGGATTGGAATTGCATCCATAGATTTTATAGATTCAGCAATCGGTATAACTCCTTTGCTTTTTTGATCGCTTTTAAATCCTAGAGAAATTTCAATATTATCATTTGGTAAAGTCCTAGCTACTTTAGCTACTTTCTTTTGAAGTACCTTAATTTTTGATTGCGAATCTTTAGCGTTGGGACCTATATCTTTATTCGTATAATCATCCATTAATGACGAGTTGTCTTTTTCACTTTTCGGAAAAACTTCAATCAATACTCCTTTGGAAATATCCGCATTTGTAATATCATTTGATTTTTTGAAATCCCAAGATACAACATTTATTGAAGAAAGTTCTTTTTTTAAATTTTTAACTACCTCAGCATACTTTTTTTCTGTTAACTCAGTATTTGAATTTTTTGAGCTAGTATTAGAGCAACCTGTGACTAATACTAGAATGGTAGTCATAATTGGGAGTAGTAAAAGTTTCTTCACAATATTATTTTCCTTATCTTTTTTTGTTTGAATGTTGCCCTAATCATTCGCAACCTTCCACATAGCTCCTTCGGCAAATGGAGTTTGAGTCCAAGCAGCACTGATATTCCCTAATGCATCACTGACATAGGCTTTACCATCAGTTGGAATAATATGCCCACTTGTTGGGTTGTTCCATCGTTCTGACCCGCCTACGTACATGCTGTCATACCAAGAATACCATCTTAATAAATCTTTAGTCCCCACTGGAACAGGTTGATAAGCATAAGGTGTATATTGAAACCCTGAAATATGAGGGTCCCAAATTCCATTTGCGGAAGCTTTTTCCCCTAAATTCATAATTCGACTTGGAACTGATAAGGTTGAAAGAGGAGAGTCTGAAATATCTACCGTTTCCATTAATTTACCATTGATGATATCTTGAACAGTTTTTGCTCGTGGATCTGTGTCGGTATCTAAACTAATCATGCCGTCACTTTTAGGAGATAGATCAGTAATGGTCACTTTACCATGAATATAAACATTACCAGAAATTTTTAATAGTTTATCTGTTTTTTGATATTCTTTAAATGCCGGGTAAACATCTGATGTTGTATCAGCTTTAATGATAGCTGGTTTACTAGCAGCCACTACTCCAATTATGGGGATTGATAAGATTCCAAATGTTTTTAAAAATTTTTTCATTTCGTACTCCTTTATTTTGTTAGGGAAAAAGTGGTTGTTAAGTGCTCACTCCCTTTGAAGGGAACAGCATTTTTGTCCATAACAGTGAGTTTTAAAGTAGGATATTTTATTCCAACTTCCTGCATTTTGTCTAATATTTTATCGGTATATGGAGTTATTTTAGATTTAATTTCATCAAAAGATTGTTGGTTTATTGGTGAAACTTGTTCAAGCTTTAGCATAAAATTATATTCAGTTGCTTGCTTAGCTTTTGCACCTAACGGTGCTCCAGTCATTTCATACGAAGTTTTTTCACCAAACAATTTTTTTAAATCTTGAAAATTATCTTCAGCAGTTTGACTAGAAATTTTGAACTGTTCATACGAATCATAAGACTTGGAAGAATCATTCTTGTGGTTTATCGAGCAACTACTTAATATCCATATACAAGAAAGAATTAATAGGCCGATTATTGATTTTTTTCATAACTCCAGTGTACAATATAAAGTCATGAAAATTAAACGGCTGCAACAAGAAGCATTGCTGCTCCAAATACTGCAATAATCCCGCCCGCTGCAATAGCAGTACAAACTACTTCCGATTGCTGGAGAGACATTCCAGAAAAGGCTTCCAACCCTCTGATAAGATTTAGTTCTGCAGCAGCATTGTCAACACCTTGAGAGAGTTTTAAAAGCGTGTTATAAGCATCAATATCTTTCGGTTGCGTTGACATAACAGTATCTCTTCTTAAATATATTTGAACTTGCCATTCTAAAGCTACTTTTGTTCCATCCGTCGGACAATATTTGTAGGTAATTTCAACTCCATAGTCTGGTTCTTCTGCACGTTTTCTTGGAGAAACCTTAATTGAACCTGTTTGAATTTTAGAAGCAATATCTTCATACAGCTTGAAGCGAAGCTCTTTAAGCTCAAGAGGAAGCACGATAATGCCATAAAATTTCGTGAGAGCTTTAGTTAAATCACTTGTAATTTTGCCATTAGAAATTTGAATGACGTTGTCACCTTTATCAGGATTGATGTCTGCACTTTCTGTTAATTTTACATAAATATCGTAAGGCGGAGCGATAATCTTTCTTTCTTGATTAAAACTCACAGTTCCTAAAATAGGAGTTTTCAAGATTGGCATTAATTCACCGAGGGGAATTAATTTTTGGCGAGCTTTTTGAATTTTATCGTCCGCAAAACCAGTAAAACCTATATCTCTGCTTGATAAAGCAACTTTGTCAATATCAAGCGCCCCTTCACCAGAACCAATTGAGAGTTCATTGAATTGGTCAAATGCCCAATTTGAAGGCATTCGAAAACCTAAGTTACCACTATATCCAGTCGACATATCTGAGACAAATGCCAAAGTCGCAAACCCTTTATCCATAACTCGCTGGCATATGTTTCGTGTCCCATAAATACCTACTTGATAACCAAAACCTTTTAGACCATTGGAGACAGATTCGAAGTAAGGAATAACAGTTGCATCAATATCACCATCTTGAATATCAACATTGACAGCGAAATAAATCAGAATTCCAACAGGGATACTTAGATCAGTCGCAGTTTTCCCAGCAACCTGAGCATCAGAGGTTCCTTGAGAAGAATTGAAGTAACTTTGATCCCAACCACCATCTTGATAAATAGGAAAAACACTAAGTCCTGCAGCAAAAAGATTCTGAAGTTCTTCAAACGTTAAAAATTTATCCCGTTTGTTGTCCCCAGTTCCTACGCTACCGGTTAAATAACGTCCCACAGTATGAATACCATTTTGAACAAGTGTTTGAATTTGTGCTTGTGACAATTGAGTGGCAGTATCATCGCCTGAGGCAGAGCGTTTGGTATCACCTGCGCTAGAGAGGAGTCCCTTCATTACTGATAAATCAGCAATTGAATTTGCAGGTGTAATTGCCATGAATTGTTTAAATTTTAATACAGCATCACTTACACTAGCATCAAATTCATTAATGTGATCTGTTTTGGGGTCAAAGCCATTAACATAGAGGGCATCTTGCAAAATTTCAACAAAATCTCCAGTGTCTCCTTCCTTAAGTGTGGGCGTTTTCTCAGTTGTACCTGGACCATAGACTCCATTAGCTTCTCCTACCTTCATTCCTTCTGCGGATTGGAGCGCATAAATTAACGCTGTATTAGTATCACGTTGGTAAATTCCATCACATGGGAGAATTCCAAAATAGGAATGATACTTTTTATTTAGTTTTTGTTGTAATTCTCGAACCTTCTTATCTCCTCCAGGAACTAATACAAAAGCACTCATGTCAAATAGCGCTTTTGCCCACATTGCATTGAGGGTTCCATCAGGGTCAAATCCCGCATCTCCTTGAAGTTCTAGCACCGCTTTTCGAGTATAGTCTGAATATTCTCCGTCAAATCCGCCAGGAGTAATTCCTTTACACCAAAATGCCCCTTGAATTAGGTAAACTAGATTACCTTTATAACCATTTATTAATTTAGGGGTTGCTTTTTCATCATAGAGTTGAGTGGTTTTGTCTCCAAAATTAAGAGATATTTCATCATGTTCAACACCTAGCTCAATTTGCAATCCTTCAATTAAACTATAAATGGTTGGCCATCCAGTTTTTCCATTCTCAGGACATTTGTCAAAAGTTGAGATTGAACCATAAGTTTTGTTAGCCATTTTTGGGTGTTTAATACTTGTTCGTCTGCCATAAAGAAACCTCTTTCATATTGATAGCTATATTTTAACTCTAAAGAAAAAGAGTGTCAATTATTTATGGGAACCTCTAATAACTACGAAATACACATAATTTTTCTCTGAAGTATCAGATTTTCTTATAATTTTTTATGGAAAGCCTCTAACGTAAGCCTGGCAACTCAATTTTTACTGGGTTGAAAGACTTTT